>MATQ01000817.1:75043-132297 GCA_001687025.1 Chenopodium suecicum | reverse complement strand
GAAGAAGACATGGAGAAAACAACCTTCATAACATCATGGGGTACTTACTGTTACATAGTAATGCCATTCAGGCTGAAAAACGCGGGTGCTACTTACCAACGAGCAGCGACTGCCTTACTCCATGACATGATGCACAAAGAAGTTGAAGTATATGTGGACGATATGATTGTGAAATCAAAAGATTGCCCAGGCCATCAAGTAGCCTTGATAAAATTCTTTGAAAGGCTAAGAAAATACAACATGAGGTTGAATCCATCCAAGTGTGCTTTTGGAGTCACCTCAGGCAAGCTTTTAGGATATGTCATAAGCTCTAGAGGAATAGAGATAGACCCAAACAACATCAAGGCAATCATGTCAATGTCGCTGCCCAAAACCGAGAAACAAATTCGAGGATTTATTGGCTAGTTGCAATATATAAGTAGGTTCATATCAAAATTAACAACAATATGTAAACCAATATTCAAAAGGCTTAAAAAGAATGTACCAGTAATATGGGAGATGAGTCTAAAAAAGCCTTTGAAATGATCAAAGTCTATCTCGCAAATCCTCCCGTATTAGCACCAGTACTTCCAGGAATACCTCTTAGGTTGTATCTAACAGTCACCAAGGAGACAATGGGAGCCATGCTTGCACAAGAAATAAAAGGTAAAGAAAATGCAATCTACTATCTAAGAAAAAGGTGCTAGAGTATGAAGTACGCTATACACCGCTTGAGAAATTGTGCCTCGCATTAATGTGGGCCACAAACAAGTTAAGACATTACATGCTCGTGCATACAATCTTTGTAGTTTCCCGAATGGATCCACTTAAGTATTTATTCGAGAAGTCTACACTCAATGGGCGCATATCAAAATGGATAGTCAAGTTAGCCCAGTTAGACGTGAGATTCATGCCTTAAAAAGCTATCAAAGGATCTGTGGTCTCAGACTTTCTAGTAGGCTTTCCAATAGAAGATTCAACGCCAATACATGACAATGAATTTCCAGACGAAGACTTGATGGTCACAGAAGATGATACTTGGACTTTATACTTCGATGGAGCCTCAAACCAAAAGGGATGTGGCGTTGGAGTATTAATAGTATCACCCAAAGAAGAGCATGTTCCAATCTTCATAAAGCTAGATTTCGACGTTACCAACAACACTACTGAATACAAAGCATGCGTGGTAGGCCTTGAGACAGCTTTGGCATTTGGAGTAAAGAAATTACGAATATTTGGGGACTCTTCATTGATCATCAACCAAATTTCCAAAAGGTGAAAAGTAAGGAGCGAAAGTCTAGCCCCTTACCAAACCTATCTAGGAACTCTCACCAATCAGTTAGAAAAGGTAGAATACACATATCTACAAAGAGAGGAAAATCAATTTGCTGATGCCTTGGCAAGACTGGCCTCAATGGTTAGGATTCCTACAGAAATCGAGCAAATGCCTCTAACCATTGAGAAAAGGCACAAATCGGCTTATATTCAAGCTATAGAAGATGATGAAGTGATCCAAGATGAAGAAGAAAAAGAAGAAGAATCATGGTACACAGATATACTTAACTATGTCACCAAAGGAGAATACCCTCCTCATGCTAACAAAAGAGCAAAACGAGCATTAAGACTCTTGGCTTCCTAATATGTACTCACAGACAACGAGTTGCATAATAGGGTACCTAAGGGTCGAGCTCTCTTATGTGTAGGGAAAAGGGATGCTCAAAGAGCTATGAGGATAGTCCATGAAGGAATTTGTTGAACCCATGTTAATGTAAAAAAGCTAGTCCAAAAAATAATGCGAGAAGGATACTATTGGACTACCATGAATAGGGATTGTCATCAATATGTGAAAAGATGCCCTAAATGCCAAATCTACGCCAATTCAAAACATGTTCCTCCATCTCTACTCTATACCTACACTTCACCACGGCCATTCTCAACACGAGGAATTGATATTATTAGTAAAATTACTCCTCCAGGAACAGGAGGTCGTGAATACATCCTAGTAGCAATTGATTACTTCACAAAATGGGTAGAAGCACAATCATATGCTAAACTCTCTGCAAAACATGTAGCACTCTTTATCGAAAGGAATATCATTTGTCGATATGGAGTCCCACATGAAATGATAAGTGACAATGGAACTCACTTTCAAGCTAAGCTGAGTGTGAAGAATTGTTACAAAAATATGGTATTAAACACCATAATTCTTCTCCTTATAAACCTCAAGCAAATAGAGCAGTTGAAGCAACTAATAAAAATCTAAAGCCTATCATTGAGAAAATGACAGAAAATTAAAAGGATTGGCCTAACAAACTCCATTTCGCACTTTGGAGTTATCGCACGTCAATTCGCACATCAACAGGAAATACGCCATTCTCCTTGGTTTATGGAATGGATGTCGTACAACCTATAGATCTAGAGATACCGTCTCTACACATTTCACTAGAAGTCTAGAAAGTAAACTCGATGAAGTCGAATGGACTAGAGCAAGATATGAAGAGCTAATTCTACTTGATGAAAAGCGACTAGAAGCTCTACATCATACTCAATGCTATCAAACTCGTATGGCTAGGCATTTTAATAAGAAGTTCAAGACAAGAAACCTCAAAGTAGGAGACTTGGTGTTAAAAGCATTAAGGAAAAATGTTTTGGATCCAAGAGGCAAATTTAGGCCTAATTGGTCTGGACCGTATATTGTCAAAATAATCCTATCAGGAGGAATAGCAAAATTAACTGATATGGATGGAAATGAGTTCTCGAACATGACAAATCGTGACCAACTTAAAAAGTATTACCCATAATTACTTGAGTAGGGTACTCAAGATAGCTACGTTTGGCCTGATTCCTTAGAAAAGGATACATAAGCAACCCTTTACGGGTGCGGCCACTTTAATTTTCGCAAACCTCGCATCCCAGATATAAAAAGAAATTCGACAGAAATTCGACGAAGCATCGGCGTCACAGAAAAAGCATGTTGTCGGTCGATGAACCACAGCGCCAGGCGACAACGTCTGTCGCCAGACGGAAGCAGCCGGTGCCAGCCATAAACTAATGGCGTCGTACTTCTGGGAGTACCTGGGCATATTTCGATGTTTTTCGGAAAATTTTCGACTTCCGTACTCGAAAAAAATTTCTGTAAAATTAGATTTACTGTTTTCATTGCTTTAATAAATAAAATTTAAAGGAGTTGATTTAATTAAAAAGCTGAAATTTCATTAATAAAATAAACTAAAAAAATTATATTATTGATGGAATTTAAATAAAGCTTAATAAAACAAATTAACTTTAAATTTAAAATTAAGTCTAATAAATTGAAAGTTAAGCATTGCTTCAATCTTTCTTCTCTTTCTTTGCTCTCTTCCAATTTTCATCTGCATCCTCTTCATCGTCCATGGCTTTAGCTATTAGGCATCCTTTAGAGGACCTACATTCAATTTTAGAGTAAATAGTTTCTCCCTTAGCAAGAACTCCATGTTTCTTCTGTACCCAAATCCTGTTCTCTGAAGTATTAGCTTTTCTTTTCCCTTTATCCTTTGTAGAGCTCTTCTTCTTACGCATCATAGGTGTTTTGAATTCAATCTTTTCACCCAAACGTTCCTTAACAGGAATCACCTTGTCACCTAGACGACTCTTCACATTAGTTTTACTCTGATTTTCTTCATGTCCTTTGAAGGTTTCTTGAGAAGCCACCTCTTTACATCATTGGGCAGGGAAGGAGGAACCCTTTGGGTAATCACATCCCATAAAGGTCTAGCACTCCAATATGCATCAAATTTTTCTACTTCTTGAGAAACAGGGAATTCATAGGGATGACGAAGATCCCCAGAAGGAATTGTTTAAAGTAGGTCGTACTGTCTTTTTACCCTGCAGGGTAATAAAAAGTCATCTTGGTTAAGCTTGGAAGACGGCAGAAAGGTTGCTAGTTGACACCAACCATCTTCTCTATTTTCAACCAAGGGATAACCCACTTAATAGCAAAGTTGCAAGAGGCAAATACTTTTTTCCATTCATGGAGCCCCATCTTAGAGAAGCGTTTCTTTGCCTCACAAAGCAATTTGGAGTGTATTTTTCAACATTGTTGGAGGACTAATTAATTCTAGTCTCTCCATTAGCCACATCTGCAAAATTTCAATGCAAGTAAATTAATACTACTATACAAAAATATGTTTTTGATTTCTGTAATTAAAAATATTATTTTTCTACCTGTAATAAAATTAGAGAGCCCCGAAAAGGTGCTTTTGGATTTCTCTTCAATTCATCAAGACTAAGCATAGTCTCTCCAACAATCAATGGCATTGGATTTTTTCCAGATTCGATCTGCTCCAAAACAGTTGATATGATTGCTTGGCCCTCATTAGTTTTACCACTAGTGAGAAGATATTGGTTAAGCATGCAAAAGAGAAAAGCTCTATAAACATGAAAAGATTCAGAATAAGGTCTATTAAAGTAATGGTGTGCAAATTCTTTCAAATTAACTATGCTACCATCTATAATATTTGTTTGATCTTTGTCTCTTAAATTAAAGAAGCGCTCAAAATCTTTATATTAATACTCATCTATTCTAGGGATTACCGCAAGATCTAATGAAGGGAAGCCTAAAATAGCACTGAATTCTTCCGGTAAAGGGCTAATTTAATCACACCCTAGTCTAAAACAATGAGTATCCGTATCCCAATATTCTAAGGCGGTATGAAGGGAGTCTATATCAAGATCTACCCCCTTGACACCATAGATACCTCCCATATGAAAAAAGTCTAATTCTTTTTTCTCTTTAGCAGTTAAAGACCGACACCATTCATGAGTGAAGTTGGTAAAACTCTTAGTAATTAAAGACATGATTATTTTTTCAAAAGCTAAGACTACGTTTAATCTGCTGAAATTATGAAGAAAATCAGCAGACTAGGGGGCTACTTATACACAACATCGATATTGTTTCAATCTGGAGAGGATTCGAAGTCAGCGCTCTTCAGCGCCAAACGACGATTTTGTCGTCTGGCGCCAATTGCCAGCAGCAGCGCCTGGCGTCAACGCAAAACGCGTGGCACCACGTGGCGCTGATGTGTTGTATCAGCTAAGTTATTTAAAAACCGCGTTTTTTTTTTTTTGCTGATTCGAACCTGAACAATGGCTTTACAATTTTATCCCTTCTTATACCCTTATAAATTAATGTCGTTTTTTTCCTTTTTCAGATTTTATTCAGACTTAATTTTAAGTTTGTTGTAAGTCCAATTTTTATTTTCATTTTTGGGGGAGAAAGTTGGATACCCTCCATCAATAATAAAAATGACGGAATTTTTGTGCAAAATTATTAATTATCACAATTTTTTGCACACAAAAATATGCACATAAAATGAAAATAAATGCAAGCTAAATAAATAAAGTCATAATAAATAGATAATAATATGTATATACAAATATGTCTAATAAATTAATCAATTAGGCAAAGTTCTATACATGTCAAAAAAAAAAACACAGGTATAAACTACGGCGGTGGAGGACGCAAATGATGAGAGACGCCCATCATATCATAGAACTGCGCAGTGCAAGGAGTATTTTCCCCACCAACTCCAGCTCCAGCTCCAGCTCCAGCTCCAGCTCTAGCTCCAGCTCCAGTCTCCCCGGGAGGAGGAAAACTCAGCACATGACCCGTCCACCCAAGGTCGCCCTGATGAACTGATAGAGGCTGAGCCTGCTGCGATGACGAGCTGACCTCGTACATCCCACCACCTATAAGAGCCGAGGTAGCCTCTTCCTGGCCTACCGGTTCAGCACGTGCGCCCTCAGATGAAAAGCCCGAGCCCTCCACCGCCTTGGTCCGGGCAGCCTTAGAACGATCACCCCGACCGCTAGAACCAGTATGGCGAGGCCTCGAGCTAGACCTTGCCGACGCTCTCCGGACCTCAGGTCTCGTCCGGGTACGAGAAGGAATGGGCTGACCCTGCAAGAAAAAACCAAGTAAAAAACAATCAAAATAGAAGCATAACAATACAGAAATAAGGAGAAAAGGACACCTTCTAGACAGCGTCGTCGCGACGACACGTAGCCACATTCCTCATCCGGACGAGCTGGCTCCGGAAGGCGTCTATACACCGTGACCACCTCGCGTGAGAACGGTCAAAGAAATAAAGTCAGTAACAATGCATGACATACATGAACAAATTGCACATAAATAAACTCACCCAAGTCTGGTGGCGAGGAATCGACCGCTTTACGAAGCGCTGATCCTCAGGAGCCGGGGAACCATTTCCTCGATAGGCCTGTATGTCCCCTGATAATGGATGGACATACGAGGTGGCATGAACCTAGTAGGCCCAGCCTGACAAAAGCAAACCAAAGTCAGTAAAATATCACTTGGGGCTACTTAGCAAAAGGTAAAAGATGAAAATCATACCGCCGCCTCCTCAAAGAAAACAGGGGCCGGAGCTAACAATGGCATCAGCTCCTCCTCACAGCACTGCCCTGAGATCTCCAAGGGGTACTAGCCCTCTCTAACATACTGAGCAGCCTCGCGTCATTGAACATGTGATGCGGCAGAGGAGCAGGGACGACGAAAACGTCCGAGGAGTGCTGAATAGTAATCCTCTCTGTCGGGTATGCAACCGCCCCATACGTCCCTAAGAAGTAGCGACGCTCGGCAATGTACTACGCAGCTAACCCAGGGACAACCAAGTCGTTCCATGGTTGGTACTGCACATCAGTTAGGGGAAAACGCCCCTGACAATAAGATAAGCGCAAAGATGCGCACCCACTACTCTCGGGTGGTCGCATCATCCTCGAAAGCTACCGCTATAGTCGACAGTCGAATGCCCTTAGCACTGAACTGAGCTGACTCCACCTCAGCACGGGCCCGAACAGCAATAGGACCCAGCAGCTCCTTAACCTCAGAAGAGTAGACGCTGATGTTGCTATCGAACTGTAGCGTAGTAGAACTAAACTCTAGTCCCATAATGAGAGTGAAGGCGGTTGGGGTGACCATCATCTCACCCCAAGGAAAGTGGAAAGTGTTCGTGGTGTCCCAGAAGAAATCCACAAGGGCACAAGCCATGCGGTGACCCTCGTTAGAAGAAATCATGGGCTACGCGGCCTCGAACAGGGAAGTCACCCCACAAGACTCCCATAGAAGTCTCAACTCTCCGTCGACGCCGATGAACATCCTATACAGGTTGCCCACATTATTGTTACCCGAGCCATGGCAACGTGTCCTACCAGAAGTAATCCCATGACGCACCCTCTGAGAAATGTGGTGGCCGGGGGAGAAGAACAAAGTCCGCTCATCCCACTCAGGGAGGGGACCAAAAGAAGTGGACGGGTCGGCGACCTCCTCTACAGGCTCATGCTCCCGTCGTGTGTCTCGGGACCGTGAACCCGAACCTCGCTGTCTAGCCATACTACATTATGCAAAATCAACATACATTAAGGTTCTATAGTGTCTAAGGTTCGCCTAGTTGCATGATACTATGTTCGCAATAAAAAACTGAGTATGTAGTGCTAAAACAGAGCACAATTTCAATGTGAGCATATACGGCATTTTTCAAGCATCCAAACAATTTCTTGCAATACTATGGTAATTATTGTGACAAATTGGACAAGAATTGCTAGCAAAAAATCAAGAACAAGCCACATTGTCTTCCCAACCTTAAGAGGTCCAACAATGGTGATTTGTTTGTTTCTTCACCAAATTGAGTCAAACAAGTCTCAAAATACTCCCAAGTCAATATATAAACATAATCAAATAGTTTCAGGGCATAAAATTTGACAAACAAAGTGAATTAAGCAATTTAAGGTTCGAATTTTTCAAAAATTCATGAACAAGAATGTCAAATTCATTAAAAATCGGGTTAAGTTTGAAGAAAACTTACACAGATCAGGAAAGTAGATGAAAGAAGCTTCGATTTGAAACATATTTGAGCAAATTTGGTTGAGAAACGAGCAAGAACGACCAAGTTGAAGTTTAGCGGCGATTTTCGAAGAAGAAGCAGCAGCAGCGGCGAAATGAGGAAGAAAGGGGATATATACGAAATTCCTGACTCTGGCGCCCAACGACAGCTTTGGCGTCTGACGCTAGAGTTCAGCGCCTGGCGCTAGATCCAGCGTCTTGCACCAGAGCCAAATCGTGGCGCCAACAACTTTTCAGCGGCGACAGAACGCTCAGCTACTCAGAACGGTTATTTTGACCTCTTATAACAATTTTGGATTCCTTGGTACATCAGTTAGCCCCTCTAAGAAATTTGACATGATTTAGTAATCGGCTCGGTTACAATCGCATTAAGTGATCGACCTGATGAATGATCGTCTCACTTAGCTTAAAGCACCTAAGCATTGGCTCATCGGAGGCACCGACATAATGGTTCATAAGCATTAGAGGCACCGACATAATGGTTCATAAACATCGGAACCACCGACGTAATGGTTCACAAGTAGCAGAAGCGTCGACGTACTGGCATAGCGGGAGCAAAGTTCAAGCGAGCTTTTAAGGATTGACAAGAGTTGATCTTCGGTAATATTCCTCGGAATATTAACGCAACAAATGAGGATGACTTCAAGAGAGGATATCTTTGGCAGCGTTCCCTAGCTTGCGGAGGGTTGTCACAAACAACTGAAGTTGATTTCAAGCGAAGTTATCTTCGATCGTGTTCCCCGGCTTGAGGAAGATGGTCACAAAGTGCTAGAAGGTCGTTTCAGACGAAGCAATCTTCGATGGGGTTCTATAGCTTGTAGAAGTCTATTACGGCGGAATTGGAGGCAGTTACAAGCGTAGCAGTCTTCAGGCGATATTCTTTAGCTTGCAGAAGATCGTCAAAACAAACAATAGGATGGCATTGCCTAGCTTGCGGAAGGTTGTCACAATAACAGCAACAAATCGGTTACCTCCAGAGACCTGTGCTCGATGGTGCAAGAGACGCGTTTCTTAACTGTTTTATCTGTTTAAAAAACGCTAGTTTGCAGGTATCGGCGTTGCAAGAGTGATTTTGGATTGCAGAACGTTCTGAATCATTCTCCGTCCCTATCGATACTTTTACTTTTGTTTTCGAAACTTGCGTTTCTTCAAACTCAGTCAAAGTGGGGGCTTCTGTAGAAACCCATTTGTGTCTCCCCAAAACCAAATCCAGTGATGAGTACCTTTCACGTCAAATCGTAATCAAATGAAGTGAAAGTGTGGAAATTCTAGTGTTGCGGTTAGTTTTTAATTCTTTTCTTTCTCTTTGTTTTTGAAAACCTATTTTAAGAAAACAACCAATCCAGTTTGGTTTGGTCCTGGAAAGGGTACGATAATGGTGTATTTGGATGAGGTACGAAAAGAGCTTTCCAACGATATATTATAAGCCCAATTTCGATGAATAATGAGGAAGTTATGGCCAAATTACTAAACTGGGCCCGGTTTGATATTTATATGCGGCCCAATGATCTAGAGGAGGGCCTAATATTGATTCATCATTCCTAATGCAATTAGAATTGATTATAGTCTTCTAGATTCTTCTAGAAGGTTCTTTTCATTCCTAATTTAATTAGCATTGATAAATTGACTTTAGTTGACTTTTTGGAGTTTTAATCAGAATAAAAGAAGTGTTTTTAAGGAAAATACAATTTTGCCCTCCTGTACGGCAAAATTTTATCAAATTAAGAAAACGCGTGGAAATTAGTCTCCAACGTCTAACGACAGGACCAGCGCCTGGCGCTAGGCTTGGCGTCTGGCGCTAGAGTCTAGCGTTTGGCGCCACGTTGTTTTATTCTTTTCGAAACTCTGGTTCGTTTTTTTATCCATCCGGCTGATTTTCTCTATAAATAGCCTCCTAAAACCTCCGTTTTCTTCTCATCAATTCTTATTCTTTCTAATCAATTCTCATCAATTCTTCTCACCAACTCTCATCAAGATATTCTTGATATCTTCTCTCTCCCTCTTTCTAGCCTAGCCTTTTACAAATACAATTCCTTATACATTAGCACTAGAAACGCCTAGCGTAATTCGAAGTTATCTTCTCCCTAGATGCGAAAGGTTTAGTATTTCTGAGGGTTTGGTCCCAAATCTAGTCTAAACTTTCCAAATCTCTATTTCAATTATCTAATTTAATTGTTTGTTTTATTATTTTCCTTGAAGTTACTAACGCGTGTATTTTGTTAATAGAAAGACGTACGACGCATCCAAGTAAGTGCTTTAATGGTTTAATTGATATTATGATATAGAAATCATGCTTAGATTGTTATTTTGATTCCTAGTATCATGTTAGGATGTTTTATTGCTCACTAGTGTCATGTTTAGGGTAAAGAATAAGTTTCTTAAATCAAGTATGATTGTTCTGATGATTCCTATTTTTCTTCCTAATATATCATGGTAGTATCATGTTAGAGTTAATCCTTGATCTTTATTGTTTAGTGACATTTTAGGGTTTGTTATTAATCTTGTTCACACCGAGGGTCTTGCTATTATTACGCTTTAACATGATTATGATAAATATGATTATTTTAGTTATGATTGTTAAGATGATTATCATTATTATTTTTATTATTATATTGCTTGATATATATTATTGTTATTGCTTGATCAAACCTTTTATGCATGTTTAAAGGGAATTTGTACTTGTAATTACGCTTAATAAGATAATTAATAATCTTGTTTAGGGTTAATATGATTATAATTCAAGTGATCGCCAATAATAGATTTATTTGTGCATTAATATTCAACCAACATAGATTAAACAGGTTTAGAGTAAACCTAATGATTGCTTGTTAGTCAGAAAGCGCACATGAATACAATCAGAATAAAGTAGAGGCCTATTATTAGAGCAGGTTCAATCTCTTTTAGGTTGGACATGTACCTTCTTCCCCGAATTACAAGTCATGGTTCCAGACATATTGGAGCTAACGATCTCCAGGATCGTTAAGGGGTGTAACCTTCACCCTGTGAACGGTTTACAAGTTCCTAAAACTTGTTGGCGACTCTTTTGCTCTAGCTTCCTTCCCTTTGGATGCCACCGTACTTTAGATTATGATCACAGTGGGGTTCAAGTTTGGGGTTATGCTTGAAATATTCCCTACAATAATATATTTAATTTATTTACAAAAATAATAGAGAATAACTAAAAATATGATTTAATAATCCTAAACTTTAATTATCAACCATCCAAAACTAGTATGTATATAAGGAAAATTTGATGCGGCGGAAAGGGAGGGGGAAAAGTAGGGGATGGAGTTTCCGGCGGCTGGGGCTGGGAACGAGAGTGTTTGTGTGGGGTAGCGGCCAGCGGTGGGGATGGGGTTGGCTGGGTTAGTTTAGGGTTTTGGTATTTTTTTTTTCTTTTTTTAAACCAATAGTATGATTGAAGTAACACCATAACTCGACCACATGACATGAACCGGACACGAAAAAAGTGGGTTTGTGCCAAAAAATTTCGACAAGTTTAATTAAACGGGTTGCCACGACACGTCACGGTCATTATATGGGTCGGGTTAGTGTTGAGGCTTCCCAACCCGTTTAATTTCGAATAGGAACACAACACAATACAATTGTCATCTCTAATTTAAATTTTAAATGGACAAAGTAAGATATATGGAAAATATATGAACCAAAATTATTACAATTATATACTATGTTAAATAATTTGTGCAAATTTTATAGTAAGTAGTAGATGGTATCGACAAAAAAAAGAGGGAATTATGGAGGGAAAAAAGAGCACCAGTAATTGACACATGTCATTCTTGGTGTTCGTTTTAGTACTCCGTATTATATATTGATGATTTACATCACTTTTCTTTTTAAATGAACAAGATATTATATATGAATTTAAGTTATCTATATTTTAGAATAAATATTTTATATATTAATAATATAATACGAGTATATACTTACATAATTAAAAATTCATTTTAATCGTGTATTACAAGGGATAAAAACTAGTTTGAAATTTATAATGTCATTGATTTCATTCAACAATCTAATTTTCTTTGAAACGATATTCATTGGCAGATTTTTTTATTTTCTTTTTTATTTCATTATTTTGTTGGAACTAAGATGGTCAACAACTTAAAATCGCTCATGATATTCTGTTTTATGATGCCATGCTAAATAGGACGGCAACACCGTTGCATATAATTTAATTAGCGGTTTAACCGTTTTAACGCCTTATGGAGTTCAACAAGTATGGGAGAACCATAGTACTAGTGAGCTTTTTCCTTATGTTTTGATAGATAAATTATTAATATAAGACACCTTAAACGTTTTCTAAAAAAAAAAAAAAAAAAGATGGTCAACCAATTGGACGGCTATGATTGTCATTTACAAATCAATGGTCATGAATGATTTTTTATAATGAATACAAAGTTGTTGTAGATATTGTAAGATTGGCGCATAATATCTATCACATAATGCTTGCACGATAATCCTTAATATTGTCGAAACAAAAATTAATTTCCATTTTGCATCGATTATAAAACAAACTCCCAAAATATTGTCACATATAGGATCGAATATAAAGGGTCATTTTTCCAAAAAAAATATTGTATAGGACCAATAATAAAGAGTCTTTTCATATATATATATATATATATATATATATATATATATATATATATATATATTTTGACTATAGCTGATTATGTTGTTGCATGTTGAAGATTTTGTAAGGAACATCATCTATAAAAGCGGCTTTTCTGCATATATGCGCGACGTAGATGGCTTCGCCCCAATTTTGAGAGCAGCACACTCTGGCCATACCTTAGTAGCTCTTGCGATTTACCGCCATTTTCCTACATCAATACGTCTGGGTGATTATAGCGGAAGAACAGTGTTGCACCATCTATGCACTTCAGTCTTAAAAGACGGCATTCGTGATTTAGAATCGTTATTAAAAATTCTGGGAGGTGATTCCATTGTTATGAGTGACCTTATGTCATCACAAGATATTGTCGGAAACACACCATTACATGTTGGCATCTTGAATCGTAATTTTGAGGTTTTACAATGTTTCATCAAACATTTCATCAACGCAAAATCAAGCTTAGAGATGAAGGAATTGTTCATACACCTGAAGAACAATGATGGAAAGTCAGTATGGGACATGATTTCAAATGGATCAGACATTCCTCAAATCCTAGTAATCTATCTCATCAATCTTTTTTTCTATAATTTCCATAAACAGTATATAAGTTTATCAATTATCGCATGCATTATTCGTTTTGCAGAAGAAACTCATGAATCAATTACTGAGTGTAGAAACTACATTGGATGACAAGCTTTATGAGGCAGCTACAATTGGGGATACAGGTGTAATTTATGAGGCAGATACTACTTTTTGGGAAAGTGTCAAACTAATTCAAAAGCTGAGAGCCCAAACCCCAGATGGAAGTAATTTCATTCACATAGCCCTTCGACATCATCAATTTTCCTTCATTCAGTGTGCTTTCCGATATAAACATTATATCTTTTATTTAATATATAAGGAGGACTCAAAAGGAGATACACCTTTACATATTGCTGCGAGGCTTCAACCTTCTGATGACGCATTGAACTTCTTTAAGCTGTGTATTAAAGCCTGGTATCCAATGTTTTATGCCCCACCGTGGACGGTGAGAAATTCAAGAGGGGATACATTCCTTCATGAAGCAGCAAGGGCGGGTAATACTTACATTATTTCTTTCGTTTGGGAGTTGCATTACATGAACAATGACATCACAGATGGCAATGATTCATATTCTTTTTGGGCGTTGATTATGGATGCCTTTTCGTCTTCTGCGTTAAAAGAATTTGACATTACGGATGTGAATGATTATGGTGAGACTGTTCTTCATGTGATAGCAAGATACGCCACTTACGCTGGTATGTTTTTTGTACCACTTCTTTTTTACTTCCTCCGTTTCTTTTTAGTTGCTACACTTTTATATTTTCGAAAGTTTTTATTAGTTGCAACACTTTTCATTTTTGACATTCTTTTCTCTCTGTCTCTCTCCTACCCACATGAGCCCATCGTATTTTTCTCTCTATCTCTCTCCCCTTAAAAAACTGTCTAAAAACCGTGAAAAATAAAAAGTAACAACTAAAAAAACGAAGAAAGTATTTGTAATTAAAATATGTCTAACGACGTATATTTAAAACAAAAACTGTTGAGTATACTCGACCCTCAGTTTATCATAATATAATACTCCCTCCGTTTTTAAATACTTGCTCCATTTCTCCATGCACGGAGTTTTAGGAGAAATTGGAGAAAGTAATAACATATGGAGGTAGTGGGGTTGTTAGAAAATAAAAAATTATAAAAAGCAAAAGTAGTGGAAGAATAGGAGGAGAGAGAGTATTATGTTGGGTCCACCAAGTATGACAAATGAATTAAATATTGTAAAAGCTTTCCAAAAAAGGAAATAGAGCAAGTATTAAAAACGTCCGAAAAAAGAAAGTGGAGCAAGTATTTAAAAACGGAGTAACGGAGTACAAGTATAAAATATATCTATACATCAAACTTTTTTAGTGCAAAACTTTTAGCTAATTTGGAATAATTTTTTATCTTTTATGGGTAAGTACTCTATGTTTTTTTATGTAAATATTATATAACCATTGCGTTAAGTTTTATAAGATAGTATAGTTGCTTTCACTCACTAAAATGTGGTTTTTACTCATTCAAAAAGAGTAATTATTGCAATAAAGCATATGTAAATATCTTTTGTTTATGGAAATTAAAAATTAAAACGAATAATCCCACTTTTGTTACTTTTGCTCAAAACAATCACCTTTGCATAATCTGCTCAAAACAGTCTCTTGACTATTTTGTAAAATTTGTAACCTGTTTTAGACCACACAGCGGAAGACTACTTCCAAAACCAATTAAAACAAGTCAACTGAAAAAGTCAAATCAAACGAAATTTAAATCAAACCAAACTTAAACAAAGTCAACCTACAACTGGGAACCATTGTAGCCCTTAAAAACCATCCAATACTGAAAACCTTTGCGTTAGTTTCATAAGCACAATAAAACAAATATTATTCAAAGCAATTAAACCACACCATAAACTTATGGAAACTAAGCATGATTAGCTCTTCACTCATGCCCCTCATGAATATGCTTAATCACCTGAAAAACTTCTATCTACTTTTCCCCACTACTCGCCAATAAAAATGGGTTGTCGACGGGCCAAACAAACACACAATCCGTAATGTTGAGAACATAAGCGTAAATTAAACACACTAACATGCTTTCATCCTATCATCACACAACTTACCTTGTTAAATGCACATGTTTGCAAGCACACAACATACACAGTAATCAACTATTATATCACTACAATATTTATTTAGCATAATTACGCATCTAATGGGTTTCCCTCCTAACCTGCCCCAATATAGGGGTATTAACACGGGAGCTAACTGTGCCATTATAAAAGAACCACTCGTAAGTGGCAAAATTCTTGCGCATAATAAAAAAGAAAATACAGCGTCTTGTGCTCTCAGTAGTAGTTATGGTGAAATATAAAGTCGAATAACTCCCCCCCTAAGGTCATACTCAAGGTATATACGTTCCAAGAGTTTTGGTGTGAAATCTCTTTCACTTTACGTTGTTTACATATTATTAGACTTGGTGATGACTCATAACACAATCAAACATTATAATCATTCAAACAATCAAACATACCAATTTAATTCTTGAATAATTAGTAACCATATAGTTTTAATGTTGAACCCTTTTTAATCTACCTCAGTGTCAAAAGACACCTTAAACGCATAATGCGCCACGTACAAATCCTATCCCTCGGTGTTAGAAACACCTTAAGTGCACTTAGGCATCAAAATATAATTTAGTCCTCATAGTGTACCCAGACACTTAAATAGCTTCTTTTTCATGCTTAAAGCATCAATTAAAATTATATGAACCATCATAATTAAATTCTCTTTCAATATTTCAAGCTCTATGAAACATTTAGTTTAATTAAACATGTTGTCTATCATGCCAATAATAAAAGTTTGGTTCATATCCAACATGCCAATATAATCAATTTCAAGTCATCAATTCACCGTAATAATCCATACTTTACAATTCAATCACCAACATCAATCCAATAAACAATTTCAATCAATACATATCATAATACTAAATTGGAATTAATAAATCAACACCTAGCATGTTTTTACATACTCAAATAATTACTAAGTACGTGAACGTACCTTGAATATAATCTCAAATCGCCATGATAGGCATGTCGCATACCTAACAAAAATAAACCTAACAAGACCACTACTATGTATACAGGCAAGTAAGGGTCAGATCTCACGAGACTATGGTTCAACTAATTAAATAGACTCAAGTAACTACTAAGCAAGTAAGCAAATCAAATAAGTGAGAATTAATAACTAATTACCAAGGAAGAGCAATTAAACTAAATAATATGATAGATCAAATACTAAAAACATCCAAGATTAAGCATCACTACGAATACAATTAATGCAATAGTCATTCTACCCCCAACATATAATTCAATTGATTAAAGAGGAAAAGTAATCTCTAAATAGTACCAATGGTCTCTCCCGAGTTATCAATAGCTTCTCTAATCACAATCAAGCCTACATCCGTGGAATCATGTAAATTAAAGACTTAAAGCACATTACTTTAACTTCCTAGTCATCTATTCAACTACTCCCGTGATGAACTTTAAACCCTTAATTGATTTATTCAAACCCGTCAAAACCCAACTCCCATTGCGATTAAAACAATGGATTAATAACAATACCAATTATCCCTAATCTATTATTGGCATGAGGACAGTCAATTAACCATATCAATTACAATTATCATTAGAGAATATAAAGAATTAAATCATACATCAATCATACTCGGGTTTGCTAGATCTTGGAATAAGGAACCTACTCACACATATTAATGAAAACAATAACAAGAATTAAAGAAAACATTATTAATCATAAAAGGAATTAAAGAGATTAAGAAAATACCAAATCTTGAATTATGAGAGATAAATGAAGATACTTGAGTGCATAATATTGAATTACAATGAAAAAAAAAGTCTAGAGAGAAAACTAGGGTTCTAAGATAATAGATTATGAAATTATAATGCTAAAGAGTATTTATAAGAAGGCTATAAGATAGGATTAATTACGGAAAGAAATTAGATTAAAACCAACTAAATTCCTCCAGGCATGGGCATGTCACACAAGACATGCCCGTGCCTAAAGTCAAAATCAATTTTTCTTCAATCTCCAGCGAGACATGGGCATGTCAAATTCTGACATGGGCGTGTCTCGCTGGGCCAACTTCACTCAATGAGGCATGGGCATGTCCGCATTGCCCGCATTCAACATGGCCATGCTTCCATTAGCATGTAGCTGCTAGCTCAAAACACTCGACTCAGCATGGGCGTCCCTCAAATGAACATGGGCGTGCCTCATATGTAACTTCAACTTTCAACTTTCTGTCTCTAAGTGACATGGGCGTGTCTGGCTGGAGATTACCTTTAAATGAATTCAAATTTAAACTTTGACTTTCTAGGTAAATAGCAAGCTATGATCACGATCTACAACTTCATAAAACTTCCAAAAATCTTCGTTAATTTTAGAAATACATCAAAATAACGAATCTACCCATAAAAGCATCGTATGATCACAGCTAAACAAAATCAAGCTAAAATAAGCCATGAACAACTAATCTAGACTCGAAAACTACCAAAAAAGACTCTAAAATACGTATTATACACAACTTATCAAACTCCCCCAAGCTAGACCAATGCTTGTCCTCAAGCATTGAGCCATGAAACACAAGCAGAGAGAGATATCCTCTCAAGCAAGAATATATGTGCCAATGAATAAAAACCAAGTGAAAAACAAGAAATGCAAGTCATTGATTATAAAACCACCATAAACGTCATGCGCTTGGAATTGACAACTAATCTTTCCACACATCTACCCCAGCCAACTCAGTCATATATGAATATCATCTCACTTTAGTAGTTGTGCAAATAAAACAAACAAACCACTCATTTGTTTACAAGGGTTAGAATAAGAAATCACTCATCCTATTTGCAATTATGCGCGTCGACTTCATGCATTTGTCCTCTTTAGATTTGTTTATATATTTTCTCCACTTGTAAAAAGATGATGCAAATACGGAATTCATGAGATCCTAAATAAGGGCAGGCTTTGTTATATATGGGGTTAGACGACGTCATTTGGGAATGTGGTGCTCAAAAATAACAAAATCCTAATCCCACTACATAGCCAAATGTCGGGTTCAAACCAACCTTATTTACTCCGCACAACTTACAAGTATGACCTTATGCTCACTTTTCTTCACAAGACAACATAAATGTCTATGACAAATATTGCCTTTCTTTCTTCTTCATGGATTTCCAATTCGAATTCTCATGAAATTTTAACATTTTTCTCACTTGCCCGTCTTTTTTTCTCTCTTTTTTTTTAACTTTTTATTTTTCTTTTTGAAACTTAGAGCATCAACAAACCTTATTTTTCAGAATTTTTCATTTTTTTCTAACTTTTTTTTTATTTTCTAAACACAACTCAATAGGGCATGAATAATACATTGATTCTCCATCAAATAAACCTACAAAAGGCTCAAAGGCATAAAATATAAGGCGTTAAAGAAGGGGAATCATGGCTCAAATTGGTTCATCCTAAGAGTTTATGTATAATAAAAAGAAAATAGAATAAGCATTAAGCACCTAAGAAGTTTTGGCTCTAATTATCTAAAAGGAACTTCAATCACTCTTCCACATTGCATCATAAGTCTTAAGTAATTGCAAAGCAAATCCAAGAATCAAATTACAGGAAGGAAAATCTAACACACATGAAAAGAATGACTGAAATAAGATGTACCAGTCAGCAATGGATCCTAAGTCTCACTTATGTACTCAAGAGTTCAATTCCAAGCCAATTAGTGAATGGGTTTTCAGAAACAAGTTTTTCAATTTTTAAAATCACACATATATTACATATCATCACCAAGGCATAGTCGTATAAAGACGCTAATAAAATAAACAACCCAAAGCAAAAAGTAATCCCTCCCCCAAGCTAAACCTCAAATTGTCCTCAATGTGAATATATATCGAATAAGAACAAGGGAAAAATAAAACTAGGCCCTACTGGCCAGCGGATGGATCATACCTAGGGGCGAAGCTGGGATCGCCTTCAAAATAATGTCGAATCATATCCCCAAGACACTAAAAAAAACAGAAAAAAAGAAAATTAAGAGAAAATTAAATTTAAAAAAAAAAAAAGAAAAGAAAAGGGAATAGGTTGCCTCCTATTTAGCGCTTGTTTAAGGTCTTTAGCTCGACCCCTCTTTAGTAGCTCAACCTGGGTCACCACACAGAAAAAGATACTCCACGGTATTGCTCATTAATATATCCACCTCGAAACGGCTCCTTCAAATTAGAGTTTATGTGCTTTGTATCTGAGCTTACTTTGATGTAGCTAAACCCATCATGTGGTGGAATATTACCCTTTTTGCTCACAAGATTACTATTAGAGACACACTTATCAACCAAAGGGTTAGTAGCATCAATTCTCAAACAAGTACCACCATCAAAAGTAAAATTATGGTCATTAAAAAGCTTAAACACAACTTGTTTATCTTAAGCTCTTATGGTCACTTGTCTTGTAGGAACATCTATAAGAGCTTGACTTGTAGCAAGAAAAGGACGACCAAAGACAAGTGGGATCTTAAGTTCTTCTTTCATATCCACTACAACAAAGTCAACGGGAAAAACAAGTTCGCCAATTCTAACTAATAAATCTTCAACTACACCTTTAGGGAGTCTAACACTCTTGTCAGCCATTTAAAGAGATATAGGAGGGGGTTTAAGTTTTTTCAAACCTAATTTTTCATACAAAGAAGAGGGCATTAAATTTGCACTAGCACCTAAATCACACAAGACTCTATCGAAATTTGTTTCGTTTATCTTGCAAGGAATAGTAAAACTACCAGGATCATGCAATTTAGTTTGTAGGTTCTCATGTAAACACTACTAAAATTTGGCCTAATTGCGACCGCCTCTGACAGTCGATGAAAATAGCAAAAATGCTCGTTGAAAAAAATTGTGATCGTCAACAGTCGTAACATGGTGGTCGTTATTTACATGGTCGCAGAAAACAATATTTACGAATATTTGACGGTCGCAGATTTTTTGTGACCGTTTTTAATATTTTCAACGACCTTTAGGTAAACGGTCACAAAAATTAAATTTTACGACCGTTTTATAAGCTGCTGCAAATATGAGATTTAGCAACAACCGAAGGAGGTCGCTAAAAAGTTTTTAAAAAACAAAAAAGAAAACCCCACCCACATCATATACGCTGCAGCTAGAGATCCCACCACCCGAACCAACTGTACCCAACGCTACTACCCACCACCACCATTTCCCACCCAAACCACCACCACCCTAAACAACACTGACCCACCATCGTCGCCCACCCAAACAGCCACCACCGCCACTTCACCTCAACCCACCAGCTCTCACCCGAAACAACCTCAACCCACAACCACCAACCGCCTATCACCCGAAACAACCTCAACCCACAACCACCAACTTCCTCTCAACCGAAACCACCTTATTCCACCAAACACCTCTGACCCAAAACAACCTTTACCCACCACCACCGCCCACAAAATTATCAAAAATTGAAAAAAAAAACCCACAAAATCAGAATGAAATAAAACAATTATACAAAATACAGAAATTTACCCATAAATTCGAAATGAAACAATTATACAAAATACATAAAATTACCGATAAATTCGAAATGAAACAATAATGAAAATTTTTCAAAATTTATAAACTAAAATTGCTATATAACAATTATACATAATCAGAAATTAGAAACAATAAAATTATATCTACAATCTAATCTAACCTAATTTAAATATCAGATCTAGAAAACCTTGACTTGTTTTAGGTTCGTTCTTGTGACGGTGGATGCCGTGACGGTGGCTCGAGTGTGCAGTCGTGACGAGCAGCGTGGAGGCCGAAGAGAGCAAGCATCGGCATCAACACCACAAGCAAAGCTTCTGATTTGAGCCAAAGCTTGAATGAGCAACGTAGAGGAAAAAAATTTCACGAGTAGCGAATTTTTAACTTCTGATTCTTCAATTCTTAGGAAAGAGATGGAGGATGAGGAAGGAGAAAGGAGGAGACATAAGAAAGAGGAGAAAGAATAAAGAGAAGTAAAGAGAAAAGAGAGAAGGATGAGAGCGGCGTGTTAAGTCAGCCTTAGGGTTACGACGTTGTTCTTCTTATACATGATTTTTTTTTTAAATAAAAGCTTTGCGACCGGTAAAAACAGTCGCAAATTTGCGAGCTTTTAAGAAACGGTCGCAATTTACGATCTTTTTTTCGGTCCCAAAGGGCTTTTTTTAATTTTTTTTTTAAAAACATGTTCAAATTAATTACCGACCTTTAAAAAGCAAAAAAAAAAAACGGTCGCAAATCTGCGACCGTTATAAAAAACAGTCGCAATATTGCAACTGCATCTCAGACGGTCGCAAATTTCATATTTTGCGACCGTTTTGATGACAGACGTAGAAAAACAATCGCAATTTGACCGAATTTTAGTAGTGAAAATATTAGAGCCATGCTTCTTCACTACCTAACTTTCTAATTCCTTATTATTATGATTATGATCTAGAATTCCTTTCATAAATTTTGTAAATTGAGGCATTTGAATTATAAGATCAGAAAAAGGAATGGTAGCATATACCTTTTTAAGAGTCTCAGAATATTTCCCATAATGCTTAGCAAGCACGGCTTTTAATAATATTTGCGATAAAGGCATCGGTTCCTCATAAGCTTGTGGAGAAACATATTTGGGACCTTCATTCTCACGCATTTCAGTTTTCAACTCCAGATTGCACACTTTCTCCTCTAATCCCCCCGTAGTCAATTCATTCCTCTTCACAAAAATTGCATTGCATTGTTTCGTTTGGACTTTTTCTTGATTTTGAAGAGTTGATAAATAACTCACTTGTTGTGATAGTTAAGAAAGATGAGTTTCTATCCTCTTATTTTGAGCAATGAGCAGTTGGATCGAGTTTTCAAAATATTCATTCTCCCTTACTTGTAACTCAAATTGCTTTGAAATAAGCTCTTGTTGTTGATGTTGGGAAGTAGCAAAAGTCTCCATAATGGATTCAATATTTGAAGATTGAGTTGGTGGTTGGTTCGTGGGATGATGATTGAAAGGTGCCCTTGCTTGAAAATCGGATGGTAGTGGAGGATTTGTTGTAGCTTGAGTGTTCTTGTATGAGAACCCTTGATGATTTCTCCAACCTTCATCAAATGGCCTTGTGGAGGTCGTGGTATAAAAAGCATTTGCTTGCTCAATTGTCATTCCATCATAATTAAGCTGACACTCTCGTGCAGTATGACCCTGCGTTTCACACATTCGACAATTTTCCTTCGAGGATTAAGGAGGCCCGGCTTGGAATTGATCAAATTTATGAGTTAAAGCCTTCACATGACTTGTCAAAAGAGTTAGAGCATCAACATCATATTTAACTCCGTTGTTAGTAGCACTTCGTCCTCGTGGATGGTAATTATCATTAGCTGTCATCTTCTCAATCAAATCCTAAGCATTGGTTGGGTTCTTAGTCATGATGGAACCTCCATATGCAGCATCAATGTATATGCGAAACTTATGGGTCAAACCATTATAGAACGTTTGGATCAGTATCCATTCTTGAATACCATGGTGAGGGCATTGTCTCTGTAATCGATTAAACCTTCTCCACGCCTCATATAAGGATTCGTCATTAGATTTATG
Organism: Chenopodium suecicum; assembly: GCA_001687025.1. Taxonomy (NCBI): domain Eukaryota; kingdom Viridiplantae; phylum Streptophyta; class Magnoliopsida; order Caryophyllales; family Amaranthaceae; genus Chenopodium; species Chenopodium suecicum. Next base: position 109,556 of record MATQ01000817.1, on the reverse strand, counting down.
GAAGGTAGATAGCTTGTTCCTTAATTTTGCGGGTTTATCTTGCCCCAAGAATTTAACTAGGAAGGTCTTAGCAGGCTTGTCCTACGTATCAAAGGAACTAGTACCTTTATCTCATAACCACTCCCTTGCTCGATCACGTAGTAAAAAAGGGAAAAGGCGTAGTATAATAGCATCATCAGTGACATAATTGAGCTTCATAGTGTCACACATCTCCAAGAAACTATCAATGTGAGTCACAGGGCAATCATTCGGTGAGCCCGCAAAAGAATCATTGGAGATGAACTGTATGAATTGGGGATTCAACTCAAAACTTTGAGCGGTGACAGGTGCTCTAACAATACTAGAGAGGAATCCGGTTGTTGTATCAGGAATACCATACTCTAAAAGAGATTTTGTTCCTGGGTCAAACATGTTTCTTGTACTTTGATTTCTCCTTCTTCTACCTCTTCGTCTTCTTGCTGTAGCTTCGATCTTAGAATCAAAAGGTATTAAATCATCTGAACCTGAACTTCGCGTTTGCATGCAACAAAGAAACTAAAACGGAAGATCAAAGAAACAAGGAACAATAGCCGAAGCAACAAAATATATGCTTAGTAAAAATGAATAACAAATAACTAGAATAAAACCGTTAGTCCCCGGCAACGGTAACTACTCCATTGATGAACTTCAAACCCTTAATTGATTTATTCAAACCCGTCAAAACCCAACTCGCGTTGCGATTAAAACAATGGATTAATAACAATACAATTATCCCCAATCTAGTATTGGCATGAGCACAGTCAATTAACCATATCAATTACAATTATCATTAGAGAACTTAAAGAATTAAATCATGCATCCATCATATTCGAGTTCCGCTAGATCTTGGAATAAGGAAACTACTCACACATATTAATGAAAGCAATAAAAAGAATTAAAGAAAATATAACTAATAATAAAAGGAATTTAAGAGAATAAGCAAATACCAAATCTTGAATTATGAGAGATAAATGAAGATACTTGAGTGCATAATCTTAAATTACAATGAAAATAAAGTCTAGAGAGAAAAATAGGGTTCTAAGATGATAGATCATGAAATTATAATGCGAAAGAGTATTTATAAGAAGGCTATAAGATAGGATTAATTAAGGAAAGAAATCAGATTAAAACCGACTAAATTCGTCCAGGCATGGGCATGTCACACAAGACATGCCCGTGCCTAAAGTCAAAATCAATTTTTCTTCAATCTCCAGCGAGACATGGGAATGTCAAATTCTGACATGGGCGTGTCTCGCTAGGCCAACTTCACTCAACGAAGCATGGGCATGCTCGCATTCAACACGACCATGCTTCCTTTAGCACGTAGCTGCTAGCTCGAAACACTTGACTCGACATGGGCGTGCCTCAAATGAACATGGGTGTGATTTATATGAAACTTCAACTTCCAACTTTCTGCCTTCTCAAAACACGCTGCATGCCCATGCCTCTAAGTGGCATGGGCGTGTCTGGCTGAGATTACCCTTAAATGAATTCAACTTCAAACTTTAGCTTTCTAGGTGAATCGCAAGCTATGATCACGATCCGCAACTTCAATTCGTAAAACTTCCAAAAATCTTCGTTAAATCCTAAAATACATTAAAGACAACGAATCTGCCCATAAAAACATCGTATGATCACAACTAAACCAAATCAAACCAAAATAAGCCATGAACAACTAGTTTAGAATCGACAACTACCTAAAAGGACTCTAAAACACGTAATATACACGACTTATCACGCCACGACTACAAGAAATCACTCACTTGGAAATCTCCTACAACCCAAAATTACAAAGAATTATTAATACCTACTCAATATAACTTTCCAGCACTATACACACTTTAATTTACTTATAAACCTCTTAATATAAGCTGAAAATTAATTTAAAACATGTACTTTTTATTCCTAATTAATGGGTAGTCCAAAATTCTTTCAAGAAACTTAATTGTAGCTTATATACAAAAATTCCAACTTTATAAAACATGTAAAATTGCTGTAATTATGTTTAAAAACACCTGATTATAAGTTTTAATCATCGACAATCAATTTCCATTAATATACATCAATTTAGAAACCTAGGGTTTGTAATTTGGGAATTTTTAATTCAAAACTAAATCAGGAAATTAATGTATATCATAATACTTAATATCAAACATCATAAAATCATCATAAAATCCAAAATCAATTATTTAATCAAGGCTAGATTAGGATTAAAAACAAAAGAATTTAAAAAAATTAGAACACCACCGGTGCACAACCACTAAGGCCAGCTACTTCCTTGCTCGCTTGGTGGATGCTGCTGCTGACGAGTACTGGTGCTGGCCGGTCATCGGCTAGTGGGCAACTGTGGTGGTGGCTGGCCGGTGTGTGGTGTGTGTGTGATGGTGGAATAAAACCAAAAATAAAATAAAGGGGAGGGGGAAAATTAAAGAGGAGAGAAAAATACGAGGAGAGAAAGATAGAGTTACCTTTGGGTATTTTCCACCTTAGGCAAAGTTCAATTTTTTCATATGATGGGTACTTATATTCTCTCTCAATAATCCTCCTACTTAAAATTCCTTTACTACCTTTAATGATCTCTTTCCTATTCAACTTAACATTTTGACTTTCCTTAAGTACCATTGAATTTAGAATTTTCCTTTTTATAAAATTATATGCCCCAATATTTTTAAATTATAAAAATACTTCCTCCGTTCTTTTTTACTTTACCTGCTTTGACTTTTACACGAATCACCACCTCTCCTTTGACCGTCTTTTTTGAATGATATGTAAGGAAAAATATATTCATATAATATTTTTTTATTTCATCTCAATAAGTACTATCATAATATACAACTTTTATAATTTTTACTTATGAAGAATTAAAGTTATTGATCACTAAAGTTTTGCATTGACAAGCGTAATAAAAGAAACAGGTCAAGTAAAAAAGAACAGAGGAAGTAAAGTATTTCCCAAAATTATTAAATAAATAAATTGAACTTTTAATTTCAAATAAAACTCGTTGAATTAATAAAACCTCATAAATATTTAATTTCAACATATTTAAATACTTTAAGAAATACTTATATAAATTAAAATACGTATAAAATTATGGAGTATTACATGTTTGGGGTGGAGGTTTGGTACGATTGGGGTTTCGGGTGGAGGCCTGGTGGTGATTAATTGGTTATGGAGGTTTGGTAACGGAGAATATGGTGGAGTGACCATTAAAGAGTTGGGGAGCTGAGGTGGGATCAGGAAGGAGGAGAGAATTAAGAAATTAAAGCAAAAAATAATATAAAAATATTTAAAATATTTACCTGTTCAACAGGTTATAGGTAAAAGAGATCGTTTTAAGAAGATAAGAGGTAAAGGTTGGATTATTTTTATATTATTCCAAGGTGGGATTGTTTTGAGCAAAAGTGGCAAAGGTGTGATTATTAGTTTCAATTTTTCCTTTGTTTATTAAAAGGAAATTTTAATAGGAATATTATGACATTTGCCATGTCTGCCGTAAATAAAACAACCTATTGATAATCCCCCAATTATACGTTTGCACATGATCTTTTAAAAATAGGATAAAAAACCGGTAACTTGCTTTAGAGGTTAATCATGGACACATGTCACATTGTGATTGATTAGAATTTTTAATTTAAACATATTTCCTTTTAAAAAATTAACATTAAATTTTTGAAAACTTGAAAAAATCCCTCCATCCCCTTCTCTAATCCCAGCCCTGTTCAACACCCCTCCTTCCCCTAGCTGCCACGGTTGCAACCCTGTTTAGCCGCCTCCTTCCCCTCATAACACCATTGCGCAACCTAGCCCCCTTCCCTTTATTCTCGCAGCCCTTAACCACTCCCAAGACCACCAGACCAATCAACCCTCTTCTTTTCTAATACTTGACCCTAAACCCAGGGTACCCAACCCTTGCTAATCCACCAAACCTCCCCTCCCAACGTAGGCCTACGCTAAACCTAGGAGTTTAATTTTGGGGTGTGAATCATGAAGGAGTTGGAGTTTCACCACCTTCCCCTCCCAAATCCAACAGCCTCACATTCCCCTCCAAAAGCCGAAGGTTGTGGTGGTGAGGAAAAAGAAAGTGGATGAAGCCAAGTCACATGGAAGGTGGTGGGGGTGAATGGAGAGTGTGGCGGAGGGAGAATGTGGCAGCAAGGGTGGCTGATGGCGTGGAGCATTTCATTTGGATTTCTCATTGGCAGTGGTTAGCATCGATGATTAGTGGGGATGGGTAGGGAGTTTACGGGGTAGGGATTGTGTGGGGTGGGGGGATTTTAAATTAAAATTAATTTTTTTATGGATTTTTTTGTCAAAAACTACCTAATAAAGCCTAGATTTTGTGAGAAAATACCTAATAAAAAAATGTTGTAAGAAGCTACCTAATATAATGTAAAATATTGTAAAATACTACCTCTGCCGAAAATCAACCATTGACCCACCACAAAACACCTCCAAATCCACCATTTTCACCCCAAAACCAAAACAACCTACTTGAGATCACCTCCACCATGCCGGAACCACCCTCCAACCCAAAATCACCCCCTCTAACCTAAAAAACCAACATCTCGAATCACGGAATTACTATCCTCATCAACTCAGAATATCCTCTAACCACCCCGAAAATATCCTTACCACTAGAGCTGTCAAAAACTAACCAACCCAAAATTCAGACTCGAACCCGATTATTAGCCAACCTGTCTAAACCCGGAAAAAGGGTGACCCAAACCTGATCTGACCTGACTTGAAACCAACCCTAGACCCGAGTTAACCAAAGTATTTGAGACCCAGACCCGAACATGAACCATCCTAGAGTTGAACCGACCCGAATATAACCCGTAAATTATTGACCTGAACCAAACCCAACCTGAACCGAAATTGACCTACACCCGTTTTAACCCGTCAAAACCCGAATTTAACTCGGCCTGTTACTAACCCAAACTGAAATGAACCCGACATGTTTCTAACCCAACCCGAATTTAACCTAACATGTTACTAACCCGTCTCGAAATTCAACCTAGTCTATAAGAAACCCGTCTCGAAATCAACAAGACTTGTTATTGACCCGACCCGAAATTAACTCAACTTGTTATTGACCTGACCCGAACTCAACTCGACTTATTATTTTATACATCTTTATCATTGTAGATATTGAATAGCCAAATAAAGATATATATATGCNTCTAATTTACTTGTAAAGTCATAACTTCATAAGGCTAAAACTACTCTATGTTAATATTGATCAAAGTATTTTGTCTTGGATACTGGGAAACAAAGTCAGACCAGCAAAAGAAAGAAGCATCATCCCTAATTTAATTATTAGTTATAGTATATAGTTATTGTATGGTCAAAGGAGATAATTAGCTTAATAGTTATTTGCATATAGTTAGCTAAAGTTCATCCTATGATGATTGATGAAGATATGTACATTATATATATTCAGTTGTTCTCTTAATAATGAACAAGGGAAATATTCCCTCAATCTTTCAATAAGAGCCGAGTTATATTGGCATAATCGGATAAGCTTGTCTATTATCATTCTACAATAAATATAAAATTAGATTCCCAACCAAAACCCATCAGTTATTTTCTTTTTATTTTTTATTTATTTATTTATTTATTTATTATTATTTCCTCCTAATTCTATGAGTTACTTTCCTATTAAGCTTATTAAGATATTTACAATAAAATTCTCTATTATCAAATGTATTACAATTTATATCTATAAAAAAAAAACCCTATAAAAATGTATGAATACTACTACTTTTTAGATGTATGTGCATTCTTTATTTAAATTTAATAATTACGATTTACGAATACTACTACTTTTTAGGTGCAAGTTCATTTTATAAATTAATGACTTTGAACAAAACTCGACTTAAACTCGAACATGACCCGACTTGAAAATGACCTGACCTGATTGTAACCCGTAAATTATTGACTTGAACTGAATCCAAGAATGACCCGTCATGATTATAACCCGCAAATTATTGACTTGAACAGAATCAGAGAATAACCTGACCTGATTATAACCCGCAAATTATTAACATGAACCAAACCTGACTCAAACTTGAGAATGACCGGACTTGATTATCACCCGCAAATTATTGAATTAACCGAACCCGACTCAAACCCGAGAATGAACCTAACCCGTTTTAACCCGTGAAAACCCGAATTAAACTCGACCTATTATTCACCCAACCTGAATGTAAACCGACCTGTTATTAACCCGACCCAAACCCGATAAGATGTATGACCAGACGTGACCCGACTCAAGCATGACCCAACCCGAACCTAACTTGCGTAGGTTACGACATTAACCGAAATTGACCTGACCCGAGTTGGCCCGACCCACACTTACCCGACCCGTTTACCTAGATTGACAGCTCTACTTACCACCTTGAAAATCAACCCCATGTTGGTTTTTGGGGTGTTTTGAGGTGGCTTAATGCCATAAAACTTGGTTAATGGTAGAAATTCGACCCAAGGTAGTACCTTACAACATTTTACTTTTTATCATGTAGTTTTTTACAACAATTTTTTTTGTTAGGTAGATTTTTTTTTAACAAAATTTAGGCTGTATTAGCCTATTAGGTAGTTTCTGACAAAATATCATTTTTATCAATTTTTTTAAATAAAAAAATTTGTAAAAAAAAGGCAATTAACTAATTACAAAGGGACACGGGTCATACTAACCCATTAATAATTATGATGTAATGAACATAATACTTTTAATTTTACGATATGATGAACATATGGTACTTTAATTTAAGGAAAAAATACACTTTGATAATCCCAACTATTGGCAATTTACTTCTAATAATCCCAATGAAGATTTATTATCTAATAATCCTAACTATGCTATGTGTTAGCTTTTAATAATCCCAATGACCGATAACCTACTGAAAGAATAATATTTATTTTTAAAGCCACGTGTCAGATTGGTGTAATATTAAAAAAAAAAAAAAAAACACTAATATTAGTGTACATCGAGCAGTATAAGGGTAACTTTTAGCCAATTTTAGGGAAACTTTTTGTATTTTTTTGGGTAACTTTAAACATAATACAATTTTTATATACATCAACAAAAAGAAAAGTTTTATAGAGGTAATTTAATTACATTCAATCCCTAATAATTGATTTTTTGTCATATTAAATGTGATTTGTTACTAATAAAGCGTAGATAATTTTTATTTGAATTGGGTTACTTTAACGCATATTGGGGTAACTTTTATTCATTTCAGGAGTAACTTTTAATCACTTTAGATTATCTTTATAATGGATGGACAATAATTATTGTACACCCGATTTTTTTAAAAGTTTGTGAAAAAAAAAACCAAAAGGATTCCTAACAACCCCCTTCCCTTCCCTGTGAAACCATAAGCCAACTTTAGCCGACCAAAAATCGGTCATCCGGCCACCTCCCACATCCCTAAGGGCACAAAAATACGGTGTTCAGCCTCGTGTCAATGACCGGCCACTTCCCACATTCTCAATCCCCAAATTTCTAGCCCCGTGTCGAACCTAGTCAAGGGTTTCTAGTCGTTGCAAGTTAGATTTCGCTCGCAACCAAGGAATTTCGGTCAAAGCTGCACTTAACGCAATCAATCAATCATCGACTGGATCGTCAACATACACCTTAATATTCCCTCTCACTACCAGCGTTCGCGATTTGCTTTGTTCTTCTAGGTTGTTGTTGATGGTTGAGGTTAGCATTGCAATTGTTGTGGTGTGATTGGCTATAGGGTTGTTCAGAGTGCACTCTAGACTATATCAAACTGCAATTTTGTGGTTTTTTGCGGGTTTGAAAATTGTTAGTGCGATTTTCAAAAATGAAAAAAATCACGGTTTAGCAGTTCGGTGCGGTTTCTCAAAAAAATTAGACCAAACCGTTGAGGTTTAGCTAGACCGACAAACTACAAACCATTAAACCATTTTTTATACTATATCAATTAAAAATACATAAATAAATAACTTTAATATATTATGTAATCTTTAATTATTAGCTAACTAAGAGTTAAAAGAACAGTTTAATATTTTAATTATTAGTTAATAATCTTAAAATAAAATAAAAGATTTTGTTAGAAAAAAATATTTATAATTTTTTAAAAATCGAAAACTGCACCGCACCAAACCACGTTTTGCGGGTGCCGGTTTGGTTATAAGTGTTGTTTGGTGTGGTTTGATAAAAAGAAATGCAAATCGCACCGCGAACACCTCTAGTTGGCCGGGTGGTTTCGAAGGTCGGGGGTAGGTTAGATGGGGTGGTGGCTAGCCGCTTGCCGGCGTGTGTATGGGTGGGGTTAGGGTTTGGCGGTAGGGGGTGGTTAAATTTTGGGATTTTTTTATGCTTTTGTTTTTTTTTAATTATGGACCAATCACGTGTTAACACATGTCATGTAACTTGTTATAACAGGTGATTGACTTAGTGTTGACCGGTTGGGACTATTGGAGGCAAACACATAGCATAGTTTAGATTATTAGATAATAAAACTTAGTTATGATTATAATAAGTAAATCGCCAATAGTTGGGATTATTAAAGTGTATTTTTCATTAATTTTATATTACTTTCTAATATTTTATAGTTTTCAAAGTAAAAAAATTAAACATTAATTATATATGGATTATAATTAATTAGACTTTGTAAATATTTAACCTAAATCGAAAACCTTACTCGTTTTACGAAATTTGTACAAAAATGTTGTCTAGAAATCCAATTTAACTTGTAAATTTTCATAAATTTACAGATCCAACCCAACTAAACAACTAGATTTTGTGGTTTTTTTAAAATATTTTTATTGGAAAATGAAAACATAACTCTTTAATTGGGTTTGATCACTCGCCCACCATTTAATATTTGTTTCTCTTCCTCTCATCTCAGTTTTTCACAAAACTTACATCATATCCGCGCTACCAACCACATAGGCAACACCAACCGCCACTGATCACTGTCAGATGATTTTATTTTGAAATTTGTGTACAGAAGTCTTCTATAATATAGTAAATATATTATATATCCTTTTTTGTAAGGTAAGACTGAATTGTGTTGCATACATAAACGTCATAGAATATACTTCCTCCGTCGTTGAATTTAGGTGTGCGGAAGTGTTTGTGGGTTTTGTTTAGTATTAAACTAGTTAATGTCCGAGCCACGGATTTTTCAAAATGCATAGTTGGATAAATTTTTATGCATAATATGGTAAATACATTGTGTATGCTGATTTACTTAGTTCTTTTTTTTATTCGGTCAAATTCCATGAATATAGGATTATGTATGTTAAAATTGAAATTTTCTAGCTTATTGTTTACCCTGATAAAATTGACATTTAGTTATTGACTAGATGAAGCCCGTGCGATGCACGGTTTGTTTGATTTTTTTTAAATAATATGGCGCGTTGAGAAAATTAGATCCTACGTGGCTCTCTAAAAACTCGGGAAAAAACTCCCCTTTATATATATATATATATTAGATTGTTTTTAAATTTCAAAATTTATAACTAACTTGAAATTATTTATTTTTAATGAAAAAAAAAACAATGTTTTTGGTAGAATTTTTTTTTATTTGGTGTTGACATTTGTAATCTATGAATATTCATGGGGATTACTTTAGTATAATATAAATATAGTTGGATTTAGACTTGGAGACAAATAAAGATAATGTGATGATTTTATTGGATGATGAAATGGTTTTACAAATACATGGGAGTGGGTTTCTTTCCTAGTGCTCTCCTATTACAAATGCATGCATCACTACTACAAAAAAGGCCTTAGAGAACTGTTATAATAGGCTTTATAAATCGCCTTAGGGGCATTCTTCTGCTAAGCGATGTATAAAGTATAGAGAACGGGTTGTTTAGGCATTTTATATAATGACAAATAGAGAACGGTTGTTAGTCACAACCGTTCTCTTTTCTCTTCTTAAATTCGTATTCTAAGGAAGGAATAAAGAACGGTTTAGGCCACTTAACCGTTCTATATTGCATTACAATAAAGAACGGTTAAGTTAGATAACAGTTCTCTAATGTTTTTTTTAAAAAAAAAAATCCAACCATATGCATTTCGAATTATCCCTGCACGTATTTTATATTGTATTATTCCTGTATTTTAATAATCTGTATTATTTTTGTATTTCATTTTAAACCTGTATTTGTTGTATTCCTGTTTTTTTTTTTTTTTTTATCTTGTACATTTATCCAGTAAGAAAATTTTCACATTTCCTATGTAAAATAAATCCATGATCTGGTATACGTGCAATATAAATTTCTGTATAATAAAATTAACAAAAATATTTCCAGATACGATGAAAGCCATCAAAATATACTTCATATATTTAGTTTAAAACATCCAACCACAATTAAACTGAATCATTCATACAATTTGGATTTACTCCCTTGGTGTCGTACATCCAGTCTTTTCTTAATCTAGCCTTGAAAGCTCTCCACCATATTGAAGCTCTCCCTAATACATAATTTATACGTTCTTCTAGCACTATATATCCTCTCTGCACAATTTAAAGAAAAGATATCAGATATAACAATACCTAAATCCATATATTATAACAATACCTTAATTTAACATAATGTGGCAAATAAGTAGGTCTGACATAATGTGGCAAACTGTCTACTCTTTTTACCCCCTTGTAATTTAAAGCAAATGTGGCAACCTGCAACATCACTTGAACCATGTATGAAACTATGTTTACCAGGTTTGGATAAAAATTAGAGTCTGCCATTGGGTGAGCATGGGAGCGAAACCAACTTGCCTGCCTAATTGACAGCAGATTTGGGTGGATTGGGTGGTCAATCAGCTGAGAGTGTCTGAATTGGGTGAGCATGGGAGGGCAACCAACCTGCCTGCTCAATTGACAGCAGATTTGGTGTTGGTCATTGTCCAACCAACCTGTTTCTTAGCTTAGATTACTCTGTTCAGTTCTAAATCCTAGCAGGGAGATGAATAGAAAAAATGCAGCAATGAAAACCTCACACTAATAGTTGCCTAGATATCACCAAGCTTGACACTATCCAAGTTCATAACACTGAACACATAGGCAGTTGGAAGGCAGTTTAATTGAACATCTGAAGTGTTTTTCAATTGCATAATAACCTCTACGAAGAGGCAAATGCTTTCTCTTTTAAAAATATATTGCCAGATACCCAGGGGAAAAAAAATCTGTCACACTATCCCACAGTCATAAAAGGGAAGAAATATATTATGAATATGATTACATCACTCCTTTAAACCCCAAACTGTTTGTTGTGGTACATGCAAACAGCAACAATGTCGCAACAACTAATCAAGTTGAACAAGGGAACCATAATCTCAAAAGTTTGGTAGATGGTAAAATACAAACTTTGTTCCAAAAGAGGTCAACAGCTATGCCCAAGCAAATGGAATTAACATCAGAACAACCCTGCCTACAAACTTTGATGACGTATTGTCATAATAGAACTCCCTCCATTAGAACATATCTAACAATGCATGTTTGAAAGATTACAACCGCCCTAAATGTCTAATACTCATATTATATGACCATCTAAAGCTCCTCCAGCAGGTCAATTCAAATATTCATGAGAACTACAGGCTTGTAGCAGGGCATTTAATTCACATCAGCTTACACCTCTTCTCTTAACAAACTACCAAACCCTTCTTTTTTTAATCATCCCTTCTTAATTATGGCTCATAATCTTGAGGTCATAGGCTTAAACGTTAAATAAACAGGTAAGGGCTACATCAACCTACAAACATTATAATATATTTAGAAATCATCGTTAAGAAGTGTCATTATAGTCAAATAATATAATACCTTAGATTGCAAAAATCTAATATTAAGAACAAATTGTAAAATTCAATACAAGAACCAGATTTTTTAATAGCATAATAACCTGTACGAAGAGGCAAAATGCAGATAAATATTCAGCCAAATAAGAGGCAAAATAGCAAGTCTATGTAGGCTCTAAATCTTATCAAAAGCAGATGTAAGCACAAAAACCCAAACATTTTGTTTTTAACCGAACCCGGCTTAGCCATATCTTCATCAATTCTACCAACAACATATATTTCCACCACTAAACCAAAACAAAAAATCGTATGTTTATCTAACTGTTATTTATTATATTTTTTTTTGTGAAAGTGTTTGTCCCACATTTTTTCTTTGACGTAAACTCATATTATTAAGGAGTTAAAGCCTCCAAATCTATCAAAACAGTACTACAAATTTCTTGAGGATACTCCTCAAGCCTCACTCTCATCTCATTGAAACTACTCCTTAGTTGAGCTAATATATGAGCAACTCTATTTCCCTCTCTTTTGACAAAAGAAAAAAGAAACATTATCACAAGAGTTTGCAAGAATAATAATGTCCCTAACCACATGACCAAAGGCAGTAGGCAAAACAAGACCTTTCTTCAAATGGTGAAAAATTTCAAATTATCTGTCTCTAATACAAAACTACAAAAACCAGCTTCAATGGCAATAGACAACACACAACGCAAAGCTGACGCTTCCCCAACATCAACAGGAAGGTTGCCATGAATTTTCGAACTCACCGCGACAATTATATCACCTGATGAGTCCTCACAACCCCTCCAAACCCAGAAAAAGAGCCACTGATGGAAGTCCTCTCTCTTTGTTCCTTTTTTTTAAAATTTGATTAGTGTTCTAAATTGAACTAAGGTTTTGATAACAATTGAAATTAAAGCAAATTCGACAAAATTAAGGGTAATTTGATTGAACTTACTGCAATAATTCGGAATTTATCCCTAAAATTAGAATTGTGAAGTTTTTTTCAATCACCTAAAATTCGAATTGCAAATTACTTTAATAGATGAACACTGCGAATTCACTTTTGTGTCCTTCGTAATTTGAAAGATTCATGCAATTAGATTGACAATTATCAGAATCCAATTACTCTTTGAGAAGAAAAAATCGAACCAAAAAAAAAAAACCGAGCCTACCTCAATTTACAGATGCGGTGCTGCAGACGTGGAACGGAGGTGGAGCGGCGGTGGAGCGGTTGATGAAGGTTTTGCTATGGAGGTTTCATGGAGGTTTCGCTTTTCAGGGAGGTTTTACTTTTTTTTTGCTGATGATTTTTTTTTTTTTTTTGGCTAATGAATGATGAAAAATAGGTATCACTTTTTGATGAAGTATTCTACTGACTTTTCCCTCTTAACCGCCTTTGATAATTTGGGTAAATTATTACTCCGTATATAATTTCCTCCTAATTTAAAAAAAATTAATTAATACAAGGCATGCCTTAATACAATATAAAACGGTTGTCAAGATGACCGTTCTATATCATCTATAATAAATAATTATTGTTTTTTAATTATTTGAGTAAAAAGAAATAGAGAACGGTTAACTATCCTAACCGTTCCATATGTATTAACATACAGAACGTCTCTTATATAAAGACGATCTGTATTCTTTCGGAGAACGCCTACCTTTGATAACCGTTCTATATTTTGCGATCTCTAATCTAGTTTTTGGTGTAGTGCATGGTATTTATAGTAGTAGGCTTGTAGTATGTCGATGACTTAACCGGTAAATTAGCTACACTACTCTTGACTGTTCTACTTAGGGGTAAGTTAAAATTCAGGGTACCCTGAATCGAAACCGTAACCTATTAGGAACTGCAGGTTCCGAAACTAGAACCCTTTACAAGAGGTTCTGGTTTTGGGTAGTAAAACAGAGAGCCTGGTGCAACAAGTTCTGGTTTAGGTTCTCGATTTTTTTGGAACCAAAACCTGTAGGGTACCCTTTAACCTAATCAAAATGTTACCTAAGGCCAAATTATATATCAATTTTAGCCCAATTTTTACTTAATATAGATAAAAATAATTGTTATAACTATATGTATAAAATTTGGTAAACTATTTTGGGTCTGTTATATTTTTAGACTGTAAACTTATTACCCTACATTGTTTTAAAAAAATTGCAAAAATGTACTAAGTATAGTAAAAGACGGGTTACCCTGAATTGGAACTGAAACCTGCAGAATCTGGTTCTAATTCTGATTCCCAATTTTTAGGTACCTGTTCAAAAGGTTTCAGTTCCAGTACTCATTTTTAGGAACTTATTGCAATAGGTTCCTATTCTGGTTCCAAGAAATTTAACAGGGTACCCTATTATGCTCACCCATAGTTCTACTAACTTATAATAGATTGTTAACCTAAACTTTTCTAGTATATTTTACTCTTAGATTTTTTTACATAATTTTCTAGATTACTCTTTTAACACCCCCCCCCCCCCTTAATCTGAAAAATCATGTACTCCAAAACTATACGTCTTCAAAAAATATTCTTTCAGTTTTTGTTGATGTTCTTATCACCAATGATATCTGATGTTGTTTCTTCTTCTTATCACTGACAACCTCTAATCTTGACTCTTCTTCTTGTCTTTGTGTTGGTACTCATTTTACCAACCTCAATTTGTTGTCTTTCTTTTTGTTAATTTTGTTGGTACTCGTGTTACCATCTTTCTAACTGGTGTCACCAGGTATCTTCCTGATTTTTCCTCTCGAACTATATATATTTGTTTTTTTCCTTCTAATTTTTGTGCTCATGTCACCAAATATTTCTGCTAATGCACTTGTCATTAGCGACTTCCTAATTTTATTTTTTAAAACAAGCTTTATTTCTTCATTATCTTCCTTGCCAAAACTGGCAATTTTCACATTATCTTGATTGAATCTACAGTTCTTTCCAATATGGCTGAATTTTTTGCATATCCAACATTGTGCTTTTCCTTTGAAGTAGCAATCTGCACTATCATGGTTATTTCTCTTACAAATTTTACAAAATAATTTATTCTATGTATTTTGGTGAATCTTCTTTATCTTCACCCTCGGCCTTCACTATGGATCAATTTCTCTTAATTTCTTCTTGGGGTTTAAGGGAAGATTTTGCTGCAAGCGCGGTCTCCATCGTATCTTCATTACTTTGATTATTTTTTCTTTTTTCATGGAACTCTAGAATTTCCATAAGTTATTAAATAGTTAAGCTGAATAAATCTTTTGTTTTTTCAATTATTGTAACTGTATCATTAAATTTGTCATTTAATGATACTAAAATTTCCTTCACAATTTTTTTCATCCGAAATTTCTTCTCCATATGACTTCATTTAACTAACAATCACAATAATTTTTAAGAAATAATCTTTAACCAATTCATTATATTTGATCTTTAAATTTTCAAAATCTCTTCGTAAAGATTGGAGTTTAATACTTCTCACCTTGTTATCTCCTTGGAACCCTTGTTGTAGAATTTCCCATACCTCGTGTGCTGTATTAGCCTTTATAATTGTTGGAAAAAATTGTATCCTTCACCGCATTTTATATGAGATATAATGCCTTTGCATCCTTCATCCTTTCCTCCTCAAGTCTCTTCCTTTGAGCATCACTTAAGTTGCTTTCATCTTCAGGTTCGTTACAGCCTTTATCGGCATAAGCCCATAGTCCATATGATCTTAACATTGTCTTCATTTTGATTTTCCAAAAATCATAATTAATTTTCTCCCCCAAAATTAGAATGGAAAAACTTACATTGTTATTGACCATTTTATATTATGTTGTGTTTGGACTAATATGTGTATGATAATATATGAAGGCTTTGGGAATTTGTACCAAATATTAGAATTCAGTTGTGAGGCAGTGTTTGTGGGTTTGTTAAGTATTAAATGGGTTTAGACTTAATTGGGAGACAAAGAAAGATAATGTGATGATTTTATTAGATGATAAAATGGTTTTACAAATGCATGTATGTTGGTGACTTAACCGACTTAGGTAAGTTTGCCACACTAATCTAAATTGTTCTACTAGCTTATGATAGATTATTAATATAGACTTTTCTATGATACTTTACTCTTAGATTTTTTTACATCATTTCCTAGATTTTCTAGATTACTCTTTTTAACATCTCCTAGTTCTTTTCTTTTTTTATTATTATTTTTACAAAGGATACAAACATACTATTTATTACTATTAAAGCAAATAAAGTTAACCGCCGCTTCCCCAGCTATTTGATGAGCTCGATGAACCCGGTGGAGGTCCACTTTGTGTATGCAACAATAACGGAAGGTAAAGCCAAATAGAATAATCTTGCAAATGAGTCAAAGGTAAGCAATGTTACAATGACCATCCCCCCGAAGAAGGGAAACAAGATTATAGGAATCAGTGAATACCGTTAAGGACTTAAAACCTCGATCAAAAGCCCACTGTAACCCATACATGCACGCTAGTGCCTCCGCATGTAAAGTAGAGGTACAAACCCCAAAGTTACTTCCACCAGAGATCCGATCATTGATCGGGTCATCATTATCCACGCACTAACCCAATCTTGCTTGTAGAGAGTCTTTGAACCAAGAGCCATCAATTTGTAGAGAAAGCGCAATTGGCCCTTGATTACCCTGTCCCAATGTAGGGAATATTTCAATCCATCCCACACTTGAGCCCCACTGTGATCATACACTTAAGCATGGTGGAATACAAAGGGAAGGAAGCTAGAGCAAAAGAGTCGCCAACAAGTTTTAGGAACTTGTAAACTGTTCACAGGGTGAAGGTTACACCCCTTAACAATCCAGGAGATCTTTAACTCCAATATGTCTTGAACCATGACTGGAAGTTCGAGGATGAAGGTACAAATCCAACCTAAAAGAGATTAAGTCTGCCCTAATAATAGGCCTCTACTTTATTCTTCTCGTATTCATGTGCGCTTTCTCACTAACATGTAATCAATAGGTTTACCCTAAACCTGTTTATCTATGTTGGTTGAATATTAATGCACAAACAAAACTATTATTGGCGATCACTTGAATTATAATCAAATTAGCCCTAAACAAGATTATTAATTATCTTATTAAGTGTGATTACAAGTACAAATTCCCTTTAAACATGCATAAAAGGTGTAATCAAGCAATAATAATAATAAGTATCAAGCAACATAATAATCACAATAATTATAATCATAATAATAATAAAGCATAATTATCATAATCATGATCATAATTATCATAATCATGTTAAAGCATAATAGCAAGACCCTACTCATGGTACTAACAAGATTAATAACAAACCCTAGCATGTCACTATACATTAAAGATCAATTAGCCCAAATTAACATGATACTAACATGATATTAGGAAAGAAATAGGAAGCATCATAATAAACATACTTAATATTAAAAATATTAATTACCCTAAACATGATATTAGGGAGCAATAAAACATCCTAACATGATATTAGGAATCAACAAAGCAACCTAAGCATGATTTCTATATCAAAATATCAATAAAACAATTAAATTACTTACTTCGATGCCTCGTACCTCTTTCTAATAACAACATACACGCGTTAGTAACTTCAAGGAAAATAATAAATCAAACAATTAAATTAAATAATTGAAATAGGGATTTGGGACCAAACCCTTAGAAATATCAAACCTTTCACGTCTAGGGCGAAGGTAACATTGAACTTGACTAGGTGTGTCTAAAGCTAATGTTTGAGGAATATTGTAAACTAGAAGGTTTAGAAAAAGAATATATATATATATAGAGAGAGAGAGAGAGAAAGCTTCTAGCTTTTAGAGAGAGAAAGAGAGATGATGATTGTGAATGATTAAAAACGGGGAAATACGACCCCTATTTATAGAAAAATAGCATGGAATCAAATCAAGTCCTATTCGGAATAAAATACCTTATGCCGCCAACGACAGGAGCAGCGCCAGAAAACAAGCTCGTCGCCAGGCGACGAAGGCCAGCGCCATGCGACATACTGTACTTGTCGTTTGGCGCTGGGAAAGTTTTTTTGCGGATTTTGTTTTTATCATATCTTTTGATCCAGAAGCCAAAATAAGTTTTACAATATGTCGTTGGAAAGCTCTTGAAGTCGACTTTCCAACCCAATTAGAATCAGATTAAAATATATTGTAGATAATAAGATATGGCCAAAATAGTTGAAGGATGTCAGTTTTGGATAGAGTTTCGTATTCCAATCCTATCTTTGTCGTTATAGCTCGGAATTAATACTATAATATGTCATTGGAAAAATAATTTCAAGATCTATCCAACCATATAAGATTTGGATAAATATTATGAGGAAAAAAATAATTTTGAATGTCTTATAACATCTTTAAATTTGAATAAAATTAGGATTTAAAAAACAGGAAAGTTTTATTTGTTCAATTTCAAACTCTTTGATCTTATCTTTTCAAAAAGGATAATTAAGATCTTTTAGAAACTAATAGAATCTTCTAATAAATCCTAATTAGTTTAGGAATAGGATTAAACATTTGGACCCTCCACATGATCATTGGGCCGTAGGTAAAATCTGGTTTGAGCCCATTTTAGTATTTTGGCAATAACTTCCTCATTATTCATCGGAATTGGGCTTATTTTTTCATACCCTATCCAAATACACTATTATTGGACCCATATAATGGACTAAAATAAACTGGAATGCACGTTTTTCATAAATAGGGTAAGAAAAGAAATATTTTTAAAAACAGAAAGAAGAGACATTTTAATAAAAACATCCTCATCACTAGACTTTCACACTTTCGCTATGTTCAATAACAAATGACATGAAAGGTATTCATCACTGGTTTAGTTTTGGGGAGACACATTTGGGTGTCTATAGAAGCCCCTACTTTGACTGAGTTTGGAGAAACGCAAGTTTCGAAAACAAAAGTCAAAGTAGCGATAGGGACGGAGAATGATTCAGAACGTTCTGCGATCCTAAATCATTCTTCTAACACCGATACCTGAAAACTAGCGTTAGTTAAAACAGATAAGAGAGTTAAGAAACGCGTACCTTGCATTAACGAGCACACGTCTCTATAGTAACCGATTTGTTTGACGATCTTCCTTAAGCTAGGGGATACCGCCCGAAGACTGCTACACTTGCAGCTGCCTTCAATTTCTGCTGTGATAATCTTTCGCAAGCTATGGAACACTATCGAAGATTGCTCTGCTTGAAACAACCTTCTACCGTTTTGTGATAATCTTCCGCAAGCTAGGGAACAAGATCAAAGATAACTTCGCTTGAAATTACCTACTACTTTTGACAATCGTCCACATTCTAGGGAACGCCGTCGAAGATCACTTCTCTTGAAGCCATCCTTAGTTTTCTGACAAATTTCCACATCCTAGGGAACGCTGTAGAAGATAACTTCGCTTGAAGTCATCCTTAGTTGTTTATAACAACTCTCCACAAGCAAGGGAACGTCGTCGATCAATGCTGCTACATCTCGAGCTTTATTCTTGAATCATGGTGGCAACTTTCCCAATCATAGCGAATGCCGTCGAAGACCGCCTCATCAAGAACCGTTCTTCTCAAATCTAGGTGACAACCTCCTCTATCTTAGCAAACGTCGTCAAAGACTGCCCATCTCGTGCTATCTTCTCAAATCTAAATGACAACCTACTCAATCTTAGCGAACGTCGTCGAAGACTGCCCATCTCGTGTTATCTTCTCAAATCTAAGTGACAACCTTCTCAATCTTAGCGAACATCGTCGAAGACTGCCCATCTCGTGCTATCTTCTCAAATCTAGGTGACAACCTTCACAATCTTAGGGAACAACGTTGAAGATAACTCCGCTTGCAGCCATCTTCAGTTGTTGTGATAATATTCCAAAAAAAATAACTGAAGACCAACACTTGCTAATCCTCAAAGCTCGCTTGAACTTTGCTACCGTGATATTTGCTGAAATTTCTGTGGTGCCAGTACGTCGGCGCATTTTGTTGCTTGTGAATCATTACGTCGGTGCTTTTTGTGATGAGCCAATGTTTAGGCGCTTTAAGCTAAGTGAGACGATCTTTTATCAGGTCGATCCCCTACTGTGATTGCAATCGAGACGATTACTTAATCATGTCAAATTGCTTATAGGGGCTAACTAGCGTACCAAGGAACCCAAAATCGCTGCATAAGGTCCACATAATCATTTATGAGGGCCATGTATCTGTCGCAGCACCGGCACAAGCTGTAAATTACTATCGCCGCAAATCTGCTCTGTCTGCGGTCAACAAATGTTGTCGCCTGGTGACAGCCTTGTCGTTTGGCGCTGGAGTCAGGTCTTCCCTATTTTGCCCTTGCTGCTGCTGTTCATGTTAGCGCTCAATTTCGCTCTGGATCTTTAACTTGGTCATTTCCTTTCAACCAAATCAGCTTAAATCTTTTGCAAATTAAAGCTCTTTATCTCTAATTTTTTTATCCATGTAAGTTTTGCTCAAAATCCTCTCATCTTGGAAGAATTTCATGTGTATTCACGGTTTTTTGAATCCGGGAATGTTCTTGCTTGCTTATTTCTTGGAAGTGATAGCTTCCTATGCTTTGAAACTCTTTCAAACAAGGTGCTTGATCAAAATTTTGAAGCGCTCAATCAATCAGGCTGATCGTCAATCTAACTGCAATCAGGCCGACTCTAGTTGATTTGCTAAGCTATTTGGGTCATTTTGCTTCAAATCTTTTGTACCTGCATTTATATTTTAGACTATAGGGCTTTGCTCATCTTTTCTGTAGGGGTTGACCTAAGGCTCAGTGTTGCTTGGCATACTCAGTGCATAATACTTAATATGTTTTTAACACATATGACTTGTCATGACTCGACTCAAAGCGTTTAGACACACATGGATTGACATGACTCAAGGTGTAAACTTGACTTAATACAATTTTCAACTCGAGGTCGACTTAACTCGATTGTGACTTGTGTGTGCAAAGTATTGACTCATGAGACTCGATATGTACATGACTTATGTGCGCATTCGACTCGAAAACGAAGAAAAACAAAAAATTTCCGTCATTTTTGTGGAGGGTACCGACTAACTAAACTGGAATGCACGTTTTTCATAATAGGATAAGAAAAGAAATATTTTCAAAAACAGAAAGAAGAGATATTTTATTAAAAACATCCTCATCACTAGACTTTTCACACTTTCGCTTTGTTTAATAACAAATGACATGAAAGGTACTCATCACTGGGTTTGGTTTTGGGGAGACACATTTGGGTGTCTACACCCAACTGATCTATGTAAAAACCAGGCGAAGGAGAGGCACCAGCACCAGCCCCCGCAGCATAGGGGTTGCACACAGAAGCATCCGTGTTGACAAAGATTCCATGAGCATTCATAACGTCTGCGAATTGTAAAAAGCAGTAGACTCCTGAAAGATTCTGGAGTTTCGACATAATCACAGACTCCATAGCGTACCGACGAAGGTACCTAAGCGAGAAATGGAAGGCCCATCCTGACTAATAAAAAGTCGGATATACTCTAGGATCCAATATGAGAGAGAAAGGTCTCCATTAAATTCTGAGCGAATGCCGAGGCATTCACCCCTCCAAACTCTTCGTGCACTGAAGCACATTCTAAAGAGATGTTTCAAGTCCTCTGGTTCTAACCTACACAGGTCACATAATTCATCTTGAATCGGAACCCTTCTATGACTAAGTTCCACCTTGACTGTAAGCGTGCGATGCAGAAGTTTCCATAAGAACAGCTTCCATTTTGGTTGTAAGTGGAGAGACCAGAAAACTTTCCAAAAAGGATCCCATACTCGAATACGTGGAAGCGGGAGAGAGTTATTGTTGTAGCATCGCATAACTAGTTTTCACTGAATACCGGCCCGCCGGGGTACCAGACCAGTACCGGAAATCAGGTTACTCCATAGCTAAAATTATTGTCGCATCTGACGGAACAAACCGTTCAACAACTTTATCCTTGTCCCACCCTAGTGTTTGAGGGTGAATGAAGAAACTGACAGTTTGTGTTGCAGTATTTTGTAAGGAAATCCCGGGTTTGAACTCAGGAATACTACCATTGACCTAAGTAGTTGACCCAGCTAGAATCGAGCGGCCATTACCAACCTTCCAACTACAACCTTGTTGTAGAAGAGTATTCACTTTAAGTACACTACAAGAAAATAGCTTAATTACAATGGAAAAATTCCGTCGAAAACACCCTGTTTTCCGTCGGAAATCGTGTTTCCGACAAAATTCCGTTGAAACGTGTCGTCGTAAAAGTGTTCGTTGGAAAATCGACCTTTTCCGACGGAATTTCCAACGGAAACACTTTTCTGACGGAAATTCCGACGGATTTTAGCATCGGAAGAGGTTTTCAAGGTACGGAAAAGTCCGTCGGAAAATCCTTTTCATAAAATAAAAAAAAAACCCTGCACCACCCCCACCACCACCAGCCCCCATCGCTAAACCGCCACCTCCACCGCAACAAATTAAATACAAAAACTCCTCAAATATTCCCCACAACCACCACCGACCACCCTAAGCTAACCACCACCGACCACCTAAACCAAAACTAACCCAGATCCACCCACCAACACCTAAAACCAACCCTCACCCACCCACCTAAAACCGACCAGACACACCACACACCCACACCAAATCCACCTAACCCCAACGGCCAAACCCTGACCAAAACTAACCAAAACCCCACCACCCAAACCTAAACCCAAACCCTGACCTAGATCTACACCACCCCGCCACCGACAAATCCACCGCCACCGACAAGTCCACCGCAATTCATTATAAAAATTTTTAAAAAATCTCAAAAAACAAAAATAAGTAAGAAAAAAGGTACATACCTTGAATTTCACCCAAAAAAAACCCTAAATTGGCTAGAATTTGGGTTTTAAAGGTCAAATTCGACCATGAAAACTCTAGATCTAGAGTTTTCATGGTTGAATTTGACATGAAAAACCATTAATTTCTAGAAATTGGCGAGAATTCGACTTGAACACCACCAACCAAACTCACCGGCGTCTTGAACACCACCAACAAAACTCGTCGGCGTCATGAACACCACCTACCAAGAACAAAGAAGAGAAAGAGAAGAGGAGAGGCCGACAATGGGCAAAAAGAGAAGACGAAGGAGAGAGAAGAAGAGGAGAGGGGAAAACGAGAAGGAGAGGAAGCGGAGAGAGAAGAAAAGGAGCTAAGAAGAGGAAGTAGAGAGAAGAAGAGGGGAGCGGCGCATCAGGGTTTAGGGAGAAGGAGGAGAAAAAGAGAGGAGGAAAGAGAGTGGAACCGTCATACTCCGTATTTTAGGTTTTCTTTAAAGGAATTATTAAATTTTTTTTTTTTTTTTTGAAATTAATTTCTGACAGAATTTCCGTCGGAACTTTCAGACGAAATTAAAATCCGTCGGAAATGGTACTGTACGACGAAAAATTCGTCGGAAATTTCGACTTTTGCGACGGAATTTTATGTCCGTCGGAACCATTCCGTCGCTATTTGCCTGTTTACTAGTAGTGGTAATCCCCGAAGGCCATACGAAGTGCGACCTGACACCCGTGGGCGAGTTTGAGGGTTGCTGGAAAGAAAGGCCATACGAGGATCGTAAACTTTCGACACTAGCAACTGGGGTTAGTAAAGAGATGCCAAACTTGCTTCATAAGTAACGCCTTATTTAAGGAAGACAAGCAGCGAATGCCCAAGCCACCTAAGCCATGAGGAAGATGCATGATATCCTTATTAACCCAATGCATACCTTTAGTATCAGAATGCGCACAAAAGAAGCGCATGAGTAAGGAATCAATTTTCCCTATTATAGAGCCGACAACTCGTAGCAAGAAAGAACATGAGAAGCAATAGCTACAAGAATTGAGTTAATGAAGATTAACTTTTGCGATTGAGAGAGCCGGATAACATTTAAAATTCTACCGATAATTTTGTCAATGATGAAATGAAAATGGTTGTTCTTTTTCCCGACGAAATCGATCGGAGCTCCCAGATGATGATAAAAATATGATCTTGCTTCATTTGGAAAATTGATTTAAAGGTAGCCTGAGTAGAGGTACCAATATTAGGGCTAAACTTTATCAAGTATTTTAACAAATTTAGCTCTTCACTTGAAATCTTAGCAAACCGATTAATGATCTGCATAATGTTAGTACATGACTCAGAGGTAGCCCTGAAAAAGTGAAAAAGATGATTGCGTCATCCGCAAAGAGCAAATGCGAGATAGAAGGACTCATCCTAGATAACTTAATGCCATGAAATAAATTCATATCCTTTTCAAGATGCAACATCCTCGAGAAAATATCCATACAGAACCGGAAAAGGTACAGTGAAAGAGGATCACCTTAGCGGAGACCACACTACGGATGAAAGAGGTCCGACGTCGTACCGTTTATTAGAGATTTGTACGAGACTGTGGCCAGACATTGTTGCATCATTTGCAACCAACGACTAGAAAGCCGTAGGCCTTCAAGACCTGTAAAAGAAAGCTCCAATGAACACGATCATAGGCTTTGCTCATGTCAATTTTTGATCGCGGCTAACCAGTTAGTACCAGATTTAGAGATGTTAATTTTTTTCCATCAATTCATGACTCAACAAAATGTTATCCATCATGACTCTACCTTAAACAAAGGCATGTCGAAAATTTGAGATAAGAAGAGGGAGATACTGACGCGGTTTAGCGGCCAAGCACTTTGAAGCGCATTTGTAAATCGTATTGCAGAGGCTAATTGGTCGCAGATGTCCTATCTCCGTTGGGGTGCCAATATTCGGGATCATAACAAGGAGAGATTGATTCCACTCTTTCAGAAGGAACCTTGTTTGAAAGAAACTTTAAATGGTAGTGATAACCTAATCTCCAACAACCTCCCATTGAGTTTTAAAAAACTCAGCTGTAATCCCATCTGGTCTAGGAGACTTACAATTACCTAAAGCAAACACGCCATCTCGAATTTTCTTAGCAGAAAAAACGCATTCCAATTTGTTAAGTTAAGAAGAAGTGAACCGTGGGAGATCTAGTTCCCGCAGGACGATGTTAATTTCTGGATCATAAGGAGGCATGACATCACTCTTAAAAGTTTGTTTTAGAGTAGTGACGATAATACGTTGAACGTCCGACTGACCATGCTGAAGAAAGCCATAATCATCAAGTAAGGATGTAATCACATTCTTCTTCTGCCGACTCTTGGCTTTCGAGAACAAAATTTTTTAGGGGCAGTCTTCTTCGAGTATCCAATTTTTCTTACACCGTTGCCTCCAGAATTGAAGTTGAAGTAAAATAGTGTCATTCGAGGTGACAATATCAAACATATACTGAACCGCCTCAAGAACTGATTGTATTGATTCTCCTTGAGTAGAAAGTTCCTTTGAAAATTTTTTCTAATCCACGCCCCAGAATTTCTTATTGTTAAGACACCACTTTCAAATTAATTAATTGCTTTACATGTTCTAATTTTTTCAAAAGAGTAAACATTGGAGAGCCAATAGTATGGCTTAGCCATGTATCCCGAACGAAATCATGTACCTGAATATAGTTAAGGCAGCAATTGTCCAACTAATAAGGACGGTTTGACGTGTGGTTGAAGGGAGAGTCATTAAACACAATTACAGGATGATCAGAAACAAGAATCGGTTGATTGAGTAAACGTCTATCGGGATAGTTATGAAACCAATCAGAGGTCATATAAGAGCGATCGAGCCGTTGTAAAATAAGTTTGTGTGTCTCCCGGTTGTTGGTCCATGTGTAAGGGGGGGCTTTGAAAGGAGTTGAAAGTAGACTAGATTTTAATCTAAAATCAATAAAGGAATCCAAGCCCATAATTATAGTAGAACCGCCCAACCTATCATGATGATGCTCTATTTGATTAATATCCCCGATAATCAAACAATTAGGAGCAATAGCAAGTAAATCTAAAATCAAACTCCAAACCTGGGGTCTATCTTCTACAACAGGAGCACCGTAAACAAACATCTCCTAGTTCTACTCCAAGATTATTTGTCTGTCTTCACATAATTATTAAACATAAATTAATTAGTTTAACTTTGTCATAGATTTTAATAAATTTACATATCAAACCCAACCAAACAACTCGATTTTGGTTTTTCTTTTTTAAAAAAATGAAAACATAATTCTTCAATTGGGTTTGATCACTCATCAACCATTTAATACTACATCCGTTTCTTATTATGTGCAACAAAGGAGTATTATTTGTGAGACATATAAAATATTCCTTTGTTGCACATAATAAGAAACAGAGGTAGTATTTGTTTCTCTTCCTCTCATTTCTCTTGTTCACAAAACCTACATCATAGCCGCGCCACCGACCATCAAGGCAACACCAACCGCCACTAATCACTGTTAGATGATTTTATTTTTAATTTTTAATACAAAAGTCTTCTATATTATATCCTTTTTTGTAATTTAAGATTGAATTGTGTTGCATTAATAAACTTTAGGAAAAATTGCTCCCATTAATCTGCACTTTGCCTCATCCGCCGAAATTAATCCCAACTTTCGTTTATTATCTATCACTACCAACTTTATGGGGTTTTAATTTCTATTGCACCCAACAGGTCATCCAACCTAATGTAGCAGGTTACCTAGACACGTGTCAATATGTGATAGGTCCAAAAAAAAATTAAATTAAAACAAAAATTAAAAAAAAAACTACCAAACCCAGCCACCACCCCCCCCATTCCCGAAACACACTCCATCACCAACTCGCCGGAAATTCGCGCCCACCCCCGAAAACCGCTGCCCAGCCACCCCTTCCCTTCCCCCACCCCCGAAAACCCCTCCCCCACCCCCCAAAACCCCTCCCTTGCATCGAACAACCACCCCAAAAACCCCAGATCCGCCGCCCAGCACTCCCCCTTCCCTCGAAATTCACCCCTTTCCTTCCCCTACCCCCGAAAACCCCTCTCCGTTGCCGGAAAACGGCGCCCATCCCTCCCTCACCCTCGAAATCCACCCCTTTCCCTTCCCTCACCCTCAATTTTACCCCATTCCCAGACAATTAACCACGAAAACGGCACCCCCTTCCCCGTCAATTAGCCCCGATACAGCTATGCTAAGGTTGTTTCCAGGGTCTTGGATGGGTGGTGGAGGAAGGCCAGTGGTTTTTAGTGGAAGTCGGAGGTTGTCCGACCGTTTTAATTGAGGGCCGGGGTTAGGGTTTCGGCGATTGTGGGTGGTGGTGGTGGTGGTGGTGGTGGAGGTGGCTGTGCGTGAGTTTTTTTTTTAATTTGTGCTTTTTTTTAAACCTATCATGATGCGACACGTGTGTAATTAATCACAAGTCAGCAATGTTTACCTGATTAACTGGTTGCAAGTCATTTGGGTGAAATAGAAATTAATACCCCCAAAATTTGGGAGTGATAGATAATAAACGAAAATTGGGATTATTTTTGGCGGACGAGGCAAAGTTCAGATTAATGGGAGCAATTTTTCCTAAACTTTAGATGATACTAGTTTTGTACCCCGGCGATGCCTGGGTTGTTTATTGAATTTTAAGATAAATTTATTGTTCAAGTTAACTCATGACTAGACCTAACAATATAGTCATAAAATTCTATTAGATTGTGAAGTATATATGTTATTTTAACCGATTAGTACATATTATAAATGAATTATTTACGCTTTGAACTACTTCATTCGTTCCAAAAAATATTATGATACAAAAAAATAAATTTATATGATAGTTTTTGCGAATTATAATCTAATAATTTGTTTGAATAAAATTATAATTCAATTTGTACGTCTAAAATATTGGTATTTTATCGAAAATAAAACTCTAAACCAACAATTTTATCCTAAAATTCTATCTTATGAAGTCTATTTAAATCTATCCAACGTGGGACGACATTTAGCAAAAAGTTGGAACGCCAAGTGTCACTACCTTGTGGTCTGACTAAAAGTTTAGCTTTATATATTAGTTATATGATACGTCCTTCGTGATTTTGTCATCCCAATATTGCAACAAGAGGCATGTAAATTAAGGAAAGGGGAAAATGAAAAAAGAACACTGAACAAAGTTGGAATTTATGTCATTTATGTTCCAAGCCTAGCCATCTCCTAGATCTACTCCAAGATTATTTGTCTGTCTTCACATATTTATTAAACATAACATTAATTAGGTAAGTTTGTCTGTCATTATCAAAACCACATGGCTCAATAACTACATATTATTTACTTCTTTCGTTTCATAATGTTAGTCCCATATACTATTTTGGGCGTTTCAAAAAGATGTACCCATATTGAATATATTTCATTTATAACTTGATTTTTTATGGAATTATTTGGTTGTGGAAATATTTACCTTAAATTATGCAATTATAACTTATGCTTTCCTAATAAAAAATAAAAAAAGTTAAATAAGGTAAACTAATTATGAATTATGTTGTACTTTAATGTTAGATTCCAAATATATTTCTTTTCTTGTTTTATGTGATTGATTCCATATGGGACTAACATTATGAAACGGAGGGAATATTTTTTATTCTATTGTTGACCAAGAAACTAATCCTGATTAATGTATAATGTTGTAGCAAAGGATTTTCTAGAGAAACATTCTCCACTGATGAAGTCTCTAGTTTACAAGCGTGATAATGAGGGCTTCACTCCTATTTTAAGAGCAGTACAGAGTGGCCGACTCGGGATGGCTAGGCTTCTTGTTCAACAATTCCCTCCATCCGCTGAGCTAAGAGATGATAAAGGCCGATCAATTCTGCACCACCTAAGAGCTTTGGTTGTAGACCTTGCTGATGATTTGAGAGATATATTACCGGTTTGGAAGGATTTTTTCGAGTATTCTGAGGTTGATGGTCTTAGAATTGTACAAAATGAGGATGGGAACACACCCTTGCATTTAGCCGTAATTGATGCTGATTATACTAAAGCGAAATTTCTCATGGAAGTGTGTCTCCAATCCAATAACAAACAGGAATTAGACATCGTTAACAATGACGGTCACACAGTCTTCGACTTACTCTCAACACGAGCCCATTTGCCTACCATGGTGCGTAATGCTTCAACTCTCTCCTTCTTAGTATGAATTCACTTAAAGCATTTTGTTATTATAAGTTTAGTCGTACCTAACTCAAATGTTGGGAGCAAAAATAAGGCTTTTTTGTTTACTATTTTTTTTATAAACCATGGACAGTTTTCAAATTGCTATAATAAAATTGTGGCTATTGTAACTGAGTGTATCACAACCCTCCAATTAATAAAATTCATTGTATCCATCCGTTTAGTTGACTTTAAAATACATCTTATCCAAAAAAAAAATGAGATAAAAAAAAATCTCTTAAAAGAAAAAAAGAGATAAAAATATAATTTATCTTATTGATGATTGAAAATTAGAGACAAATCTCACAACTTTTCATCATCTTCTTTATTCATCGATTTTTCTGGTTTTCTTTTATAGAGGATGATTCATTGTTTGATAAATTTGATGCAAAATCTATGGACCTTGTAATATATATAATGCCGTAAATTGGGTGTATTGTTAATAAACTATAATCAAATGTTGATTTTTAATGGAGATGGGAGATTTCTTTAAACTTAGAAATTGCAAGTATATGCATTAATGGCAGCAAAGTTCAGTTTTTTGTTTTAGAAACTGTTTAACTGTTTTTTTTTTTTTTTTTTTTTATTTCTTATTAAAAATTAAAGTCAATTGATGAATGAACAAGATTGAACATTAAAAATAAAGGGCCAAGATTAAAACTAATTACAATAGCTACAATTTTATTGTAGCCATTGAACAGTATTCCTATAAACCATATTACATTATTACCCAATTAATTATGTTATACCAATAAATATTAATTGTTTTGTTAAGAAAAAAATTTAAGTAGTGATGGCTAGTTAATTAGGTTGCTCAACTACTTGTGCACAAGCAATTGCTACCATTGGTAAACAGAAGCAATGTGAAAGAGAGGGAATCAATGAATAAAATGATGGATGAAGATCTCTACAAAGCAGCTGTAAAAGGATGTGTTTAAATATTTGAAAAGGTCACATGCCTTACATATGGTGGGATAAACGCTGGGAAATAGAGTCAAACCCTCTTTTCCGGCCAAAAGAATGGCATTGCAAAAGAAATAATTAATTAAGGTGTGTTATTGTAAAAAAAAAAAAAAAAATTATAAGATGGTTTCTTGCAAAAAAAAATCACATATAAAAGGTTGTTTTTTTTGCAAAATTTACTTTAAAAAAATACACATATAAATACCCATGAAAAAAAATAATCTGATTACAAGCAATTGATGTAGCTCAACTAAATTACAAGGTTCGTCAAAAAAAAAAAAAATAATAATTAGATAACTAATTATAAGTTTAATATACACGCAAGTAAGCAAGTTTAATTGGAATGAAACTAATTAATTAGGCTGTTCAACTACTTGTGCAGAAGCAATTGCTACCATTGGTGAACTGAAGCAATGTGAAAGAGAGGGAATCAACGGATAATATGATGAATGACGAGCTCTACCTTGCAGCTGTAAATGGAAGTATTCAAATATTTGATGCTCATACAGTGATCGATGTGGAAAGTGGGGAACCAAAACTTGATGATCAGGACTACTTTTGCAGTCAAACACCAGGTGGAAATAATATTGTTCACATAGCTCTCAGACATGGAAGTAAAAATGCAGAGCAATTTGTTGCGAGAGCTGTAGAATACTTTCCGAATCTTAGCATGCGACCGGATAATAATGGAGACACGCCCCTTCACCTTGCTGTGAAGTGTAAGGGCAATAAATCAGGGGAATTACTAGTACGTGCATCGGAACGTTTTCTAGAAGGTTTAGCTGAAAGACAAAAATCATTTCATGTTCCCCCATGGGCTGTGAAAAATAACAAAGGTAACTTTCCGATTCATGAGGCTTTACAGACCAACAATCTCAAAGATGCGTCCATTCTGCTTGAATGTGACAATGAGGCCGCTTCTCGTGTGAATGACTTGGGCGAGACTCCACTCCATTCTTTTGCCAAGAATGGCTTCTCTCTTGGTATGTCTCTTAAGCTTTTTTTTTTTTTTTTTTTTTTTTTTTTTTTTTTTTTTTTTTTGAAATCAAATAACAAAGTAATAATGATGAATTTACTAAAAGAATTTTGGGTTTTTCTACATTATAACCCTATAACTTTCCGTTTTCTACGATGTGCCCCTTTTTGAGAAATCTACATTGTAACCTCAAAATACATTTAGCTTCTATACGGGAACCTTGCCGTTATATTGTCGTTAACAAATTCCGTTAGTGGGGCCTACTCACCACTTAATAATATTTTTTTTATCGATTTGCATGTTGAAAATGGTTCCGTTTAAGGTTTTGGGGGCTATTTTGGCCCTAAAGGATCCATATTGAGCTCAGATTTAGGAAAAAAATAATTATTTTTGGCCGGAAAATAAAGTCAATGACTGGAATCCGATCAAATGACATTCATCACAACCCAAGGGATGAAATGACCTTTTTGTCACTTTTTTTTTTTATAAAAGAACCCTTACTGTAAAGTGGACTAATTAAAATTTTACTTTTAACTCATAAGAAATTTACTATGTAGCTACTAACTCATAAGAAATAGGCAAATAGCAACATAGCATAAAAAAATAATAATTATAATAATTATAAAAAAAAAAATAGGAAATTTACCGAAGAATTTTTTTAATTTTACACGTATTACACTTTGAATAGATTACTCGATTAGAACCATCAACTAACCTTTACTCAAACAAAAGCCTAATTCACCGATTCACAGTTTCATAACTAATTTTAGATTCTATCACCCAAGTTAACTAAATGTATTACCATGCAGATAAAGAAGCAAGCGAGTTTGTGGAGACATTAAGTAAAACAAGTAGTCAAGCAGCGTATTTACGAGACGATGAAGGCCTCACGCCCTTACTGAGAGCAGCAAGTTCAGGTCGTTTTGTGGTTGCACGAGCTATCCTGAAACATCATCCTCAATCAGCGTACCTACGAGATCCAAGCGGCAGAACATTCTTGCATCTGTTGCGATTTACAGGTGAGGACGTTGATGAGAGTTTTTCTGGAACTTTTAAGAAGACGGGGAAACAATTGTTCGAAATCGCAGAAGCAGATGCACAGAGATTGGTGCAAGATTACGAGGGCAACACACCCCTCCATTATGCCATAAAGACTGGGAATTCTATAGCTGCAATTGTGTTGACTCAAAAATGTTTAGAATCTGATGACAAAGCAGAACTTGGATTAGTTAATAAAGAGGGCCAGACAGTTTCAGATTTACTTGCAATACATGACATCCCAAATGAGGTAAGTAATTGTATTGATCTTTAATTCTATAAAGGTTTTAATTTCACATACACTCTCTTCGTTTTATACCTGCAACACAACACTTCGACATGCACTCTAAGAACTATATTAGGTTAGATAAATGGACAAATTAAATGGAATAAATTTACTACCAATATGTCCGATAAGAAGAAAGTGTTAACTTGTTCATACTTTCTGATGCATCACTTTCTATAAATAAAAGTTTTAATTAAATGCATCACTTTTTCTAAATAGAAGTTTTAATTTAGATACATCACCTTTTCTTTTAGCTAATAAATTCTCTCTATCTCTCTACTCCATATATTGTGTAGTAGTCCACAATGTCAAAAGTGATGCATTTAAATAAAACCGGAGGAAGTATTCCAATTTTGCAGCTTAATCCATCTGTTGTTTATTGATGCATTTTTAAAGAAATTGTACAAAATAAAACAGGGGAATTATGATAGATGATATCAATAATATTGGAATATTTGTTTCGTTCATCCGTTGAATACACAGATAATAGAGAAAATTCAAAAGAAGATGCCAAAGGCAGTGTACTTAGCAAGAAGCTCATACGGCATCCGAAAGACAGAAATGAAAGAGTCGGCCAATGCTCTGTCAGTGGTAGCAGCCCTGTTGGCAACCATAACATTTGCAGCTGCATTTCAAGTGCCAGGTGGGTTCGATGGTGATAATGGTTTCCCAGTTCTTCTTATGAAGCCGGCATTTACAGTTTTTGTGGTAGCCAACACAATTGCAATGTGCTGCTCAATGCTTTGCCTATTCTTACTCCTTTGGGTAATGGGTATTGGCAAAATTCACGGCTCCCTAAAGGTGTTAGATATCTCTATCATCCTACTTCGTCTGTCGTTCTACCTCACGCTGCTAACATTCACAATGGGTGTGTTCGTGGTTACTGCTAAAAAGAGTTTTTGGTTGGCTCTCTTGGTTTGTGGACTCTGCTTACTTACCTCTCTTCTCACGTGGAAGCATTCAATCAAGTTTGTTGCCACTCTTGCTAACTGTGGCGGAAATGTAGTTACTGCTATTCGGAAATTTAGAAAGTTTATTATGAAATCAATTCAAGAGCAATTCAACAAGTTGAGAGGTCGATACCATCGTAATCATGGTGTTGAGGAACAGAGAAATTGAAAGAGATCGATACAATCGCAATCACGGTATTGAGGACTTGAGGTATGTTCCTTGTAGCGCTGCTAGCCATGGAACATCCAATAATAGTAACAAGTGTGTTAGGTTTTTTTGTGTTTTGTGTTTGCTTTGAATTATACAATTTGAGCTCTATATATTTCTCATCTGTCGGTGATTACTGATTAGTTCTTAATCTTGCAAAGGTTATTGGATTATTATACACCCAAATTAAGGATCTTATTTGTTAATTTTTCACTTAATAAATAATAATTCATATTATACTACGTATGTTGTTTTTCTATTTACATATTGATTATGCACACTATTTTCATAAATCTTCTGTTTTTATATATTAGCAGAAAAAAATAATTTGATTGCCTTTTTACTTATTTAAACATATTAATTCGTAAAGGTGGAATATTTGTCTTACACCAAATAGTATCAAATCCAGACGGTTATATCCCAGACAAATCTTAATTTAATTCTAAATTGAATAACACAAAAGCTAAGGGCGTGTTCGGCGCTAGCTTTTAGTGGTTTGACCAAGTCAAACCACTAGTCAACAAAAAATGTGAGTGTTTGGCAAAGTAATAGTTCTAGTAGCTTTTAGTGGTGGAGGTAGCTTTTATTAAAAGCTAGGATTATTAGCTTTTGAAGTTAGAGGTAGCTTTTGAAGTAGCTTTTGAAAATTTAATGTATAATTTTAAAAATAAAATATTGATTCTTAAATGTAACAGCTAGTCAACCACTACTTTACCAAACAATCATACCTAAATTATTATTTTTTCACAGCTAACAGCTTGTTGACAGCTAACAGCTATCTCCACAGCTCACAGCTATCTCCACAGCTACACCTACCTTCACAGCTATATTTTGCCGAACATGCCCTAACGAGCACTCTAAATGCGTTGAATAAGAAAAAAAAAATTAGAAAATATTAACTTTAAAAAAACATTAATTACATCGATTGATGCGTGATTTTAACATGTATTTTCAAATCTAATCTAATCTAATCTAATCTAATATATATAAATAAAATAGACTTTTTTGAAGAGAATTCGGCGCGCCACATAAGAAAGGGTATTATTTTGACCAATGAAAAATTAGATTAATAATTTATTTTAGAATTAAAAAATTCACTCGCCACCTAAGAAAAAGTGACGAATAAGATTTTAGAATTTTGCTACATATGTAAAAACAACGAATAGTAAATAATTAAAATTTAAACTATTAAAAAAACTAATAATTATCTTTTTTACATATATCAATGCAAATCTTTAAACGCAAATATATTTAATCGCTCC
>MATQ01000817.1:32142-67620 GCA_001687025.1 Chenopodium suecicum | reverse complement strand
AAAAAAATAAAAAAATTAACCAATCACATATGTGACATGTGTCAGATGTAACCTATAAAACAGGTTACCGGTTTTTTGTTTCATTTTTGGCAAATGCATGTGAAAGGTGATGTTATTCTGGAATAATCAAAAGGTGGTGCTATTCTTGGAAGATCAGTGAAAGGTGGTGTTATTTTTGACAAATTTTCCTAAATTTTTCTCGTTTTTTCAATTTAACGATTGAATCTGCTCCTTACAATATGGAATTGGTTGTTTATCTGATTTTTTGAATTCATAGGAATTGAATTTTTTTTAGTTTCGATCAATTTCATCTGTGTATGAATTTCATCTGATTTTCTGCATTTTGCTTTTTATCAATGAACATAATCATGCAAAATATGAACATATGCATAGGTTCCCATAAATGTGAATCTTAGCTTTTTCAGAAAGTGAACATAGGCATAAAACATATGAACATATGCATTTCATAAAGTAAACATAACAATTCAAAATATGAACGTAAGCATTGGTTTCCTTAAAGTGAATATAACCATTTAAAAGGTGAACATATGCGTAAAAAAATATGAACATATGCATTTAAGAAAGACAACATGTGCATAAACAAACTTAATGAGAATATTTATGAACAACAAATATTTACTATGAATATTTACATTATAAACATATAAAATATTATTATGAATATAAGGCATTTAATTATCAACATAAAAAATTGAAGAAATAAAAAATAATATGATTATGAAACATATGCATCATAAGTATTAAAAATATGAACATATGCATTCAAAATATGAACATATGCATTCGAAATATGAACATATGCATTGGTTCATTTTTGAATGCGTATGAACATAATTAAGCATTTTAGAAGGTGAGCATATACATAAAAAATATGAACATATGGAATAAGAAAGTGAATATAAGCATTTCAGAAAGTTTACAAAAGGATTCAAAATATGAACATATGCATTTCGGAATGTGAACGTAAGGTATCTGTTTGATTTCACTAATTTTTTTGACAATTCCAATTAAAAGTTTCGAACAATAGAGTATCGAACAATATTCAAACAAAATAAAGTAATAATCATATAAATTCAAACAAAATTAAGTGAAATTTACATAAAATTGCCTTTTTTTAGGGAGGATCCTTTTGATTTTGCATTTCTTCTCTAATGTCCATTGATTTTTTTTTGCAATTTTTTTAGTGAGAGAAAATGAAATAGAGGAGAGAGAAAGTGAGAAAGAGGAGAGAGAAAATCATATAGAAGAAGAATAGTTTTGAGTTTGGAGGTGACGTTACATTTATTGGGTGTGGGTGGGTGTATTGCAGTTTCCCTATTTCTTAGGTGTATGAGTGTGCATCTAAGAATATGTGCCGTACTAAGTATGTCAACGGTTGAAGGTTTATATCTCTGTTGTTGTTTGGGCATTTACATCAACATACTTAATTTTTTTTTTTATATCTCTATTGTTGTTCGGGCATTTAAATCAACATACTTAATTTTTATTTCATCTCTTTATTGTTATTTGGGCATTTACATCGACATACTTTTTTTTTTCTCTGTTGTTGTTTGGCCTATTAAATATGAACTTTTATAATTTTTATTTTATTTTATAAATTTTACAAATATTTAATTAAAAATATAATGGTCAAAGTTATGGTTCAACAAATGTGCAGACCTAAGAGGGTTTTTTTTATTTTTTTATTTTTTTTTATTGAAAAAAATGGAGTAGTTGAATAAAATTTGCGAATTTTAAAGTGCGTATTATGTGTGGATGGTCACACCGTGTGATATGGATTACATATTAAGCGGTTACTCAGACGGTCAGAGGTTACTTGATTAGGAATTATTCGGTCATGGATTACTTGATTAGAAATTATTAAGTCAGTCAGGGGTTACTCGATCCGAATAAGTAACCCCGACCTCTCGTAGTCATGGTAAAGTAATCCACATATGAAATTTTTTAAACTTATTTATATATGCATTGTAAAGTAATCCACATATGAAATTTTGTAAACTTATTTATAACATGCATTGTAAAGTAATGATGCGTCATATTTTTGTGAAAATGTGAATTGTAATTTAAGTGGTTTGTGTTTATGCAACGTAGTAGCTAGCTACTTTATTTCATACTTTTTTTTTACTTTTTTGGGCTTTAAACAAGCTTTTTTTTTTCCTTTTCATTTCTTAAAGAAGAAGCACAGTAAAAGATTGCAAAGAAGTGAGAAAAGAACAAATTGAATACTACTTTTGTTGGGTTAAAAAAAAAAAAAAAAAAAAACTACTTTCGGTTCATATTATTTGCAACAATTAGATATTTTTTACTCATACTTTATATCAAATCATTTCAAATGATGTGAAACAGTACAACAAACAAAACAAAGTTTTTGTTAGGGTCAGCTAATTTGAATCATTATAAGAAAAAACTTATAAGAGAATTAAAATAGATCATATTAAGGTAACTGATTGATTAAAATTTGTTTATATGACAAACTTGTTTAAGTAGGCTTTGTAAAGTACTCCACCACTTATTAATTAGTAACATGGTGAAATAACCTTATAGTCAAAAATCGAAGATTCCCATTCCAAATTCTCCATAAAAGTTGTACTAGTACTACTAAGATTGAAGATTCCTAGTCTAATTTGTAGTGAAAGTGTGAAGAGTGTGTGGTTTGTGTTTATGCTAGCTATTTCTTGCCTTTTTTTTTTTTGCTTTAATTTCCTTGCTTTAAGTTGCTTTTTATAATATTTTTTTTTTCTCTTTTTTCTTTTTCTTTTTCTTTTTTGTTTTTATCATCACTTGAAGAAGCAGAGCAAAAGCTTGCAAAAAAGTAAGAAGAAGAAAAAAAAAAAAAAAAAAAAAAAAAAAAAAAAAAAAAGGTTTGAGCAGTGGAGTAGAAGTAGAGAAATCATAAAATTCTTTCTATATATCATTACTAATCATTTTCTGAGGTATGTACACAAACTACATATCCATAACAAATACAAAGCATAGAGAGCGAGTGAGAGAGAAAGACAAAATCAATGGAGGGATACATGGATTCCTCGATGTTTCGGGCAGCCGTGGAAGGAAATACCAAAGTGCTGGAGGATGCTAAACTAGAGGAACACAAATACCTCCTAAAGACACCTGATCTAGCAAACAACATTGTCCACATTGCTGCTCTGCGAGGCCACTCGACATTCATCGACAAGGTTCTTATAAGGTTCCCCGACCTTGTTCGAGAGAAGAACAAAAAGGGTAACTCCCCGCTTCATGAAGCTGCTAAGTTGGGAAACAAGGAGACCATCAATGTCTTAATTTCTTGCTTACCAAAAGACAAGGGCAGTGTTAACTGTAGTTCTGCTTCGGGTAACACAAGTACTAATACTAGTGTCAATAATACTAGTGTGTCGTATTTGTGTGAGGTGAATAACGACGGAGATACGCCGTTTCATTCAGCGCTTAGAAGACGGAACATGGCTGCAGCTGAGGCCTTGTTTGTATACCTTAAGGATCACCCACAACTACTGCTCATCAGCAACAATTTTGGGGAGACTCCTCTACATCTTTATGTCCGATATTGCGCTGGTAATTTATTTTAACTACTCATTTTTGTTTTTAGTGTTTCAAAATAGACTCACACTTACTTTACCTACATATCCATGTTCATTAAAAATAAGTGTTAATTTATAAAAATCAGTATTAAAAGAACAAATATTAGTACGGTTGGGAACGTATTAAGTGAACTAAATATTTTACAAAAATAATTACCATTTCGAAATTTTTACTTTAGTTGTATGTATACTATGTAATATGACTACTATAATATTTAAATGATTATATAGTTCATAATTAGTATATTTTTTCCGAGTAATTAATTATATTACTTTATTCATCAAATTTGTAGTTTCATTTATGTAAATTTCAATCTTATTTTATAGTTTCACAAAAAAATGTTAGATTAAAATTTATACTTATATTATAGATATTAGATTATAAGTCTAATTGTGGCCATTTTATAAGGTGAAATAACAAACCGATCATATTATATATTATGTTATTAAAATAATATGGTAAAAAAATTTAAATGACCGCTGTATAAATACAATACATAGAAATCCACCCTTTAGTGGAGAGTCAAAGTGTGGTGTCGCATCACCCACAATGTTCCAAAAGGAGCATATACTAGCATGATCAGAGTTACTTTAAGGTTAATTAATATTAGGGGTAAGGGGTGAGATATGCATAGACCTGACAAATGGGTGGGTCTGGATCGGGTCATTCGGGTCGGGTCTGGATCGGGTCAGCTAACATTTGAGTTGGGAATGGGTCAGGTCTGGTCAATTCGGGTTTCGAGTCAACTTCGGGTCAGATATCGGGTCGAGTTCGGATCGGGTCAATTTCTGGTAGGGTATGTTCGGGTCGGGTCAATTTCGTACACCATAAAATGATATTAATGAGTAGTTGTTAATTGAGACGAACACTACAAGAGAGGGGGTAATCGAATTGTAAGCGAGTTCCTAATGATTACTTTTGCATAATATAAAACAGAATATAATAGGAACTTGCAATGCACACATGATTTTACAAGGAAACCTTCCAGAGACTAACTGGAAGTAAAACCTCGACCCTCTAAGGGATTACAATTCAAACAATAAAACACTTCACTAAAATACGACAAACACTCTTGTTATGACCTATTATAATCCGACCTAAACTCACAAGTTCTAGACTAAACTTGTTACATAGTAGAACCTTATTCGACCTAACCTAAGTCCCTGACTAAGATTCACTATGTACTTCCTGAGTACTTTCTCACTCAGCTTCAACCTAGAAGCCTACAATATTGTATGCAATAATCAATTTACTCATTTGTAGGAAATATTTCAAGCATCCCACACTTGAGCCTCACTGTGATTATACACTTAAGCATGGTGACGTCCAATGGGAAGGAAGCTAGAGCAAAAGAGTGCCAACAAATTTTAGAAACTTGTAAACCATGCACATGGTGAAGGTTACACTCCTTCACGATCCATGAGATCGCTAACTCCATAGTGGTCTGGAACCATGACCGGATATTTGGGGATGAAGGTAGAAATCCAACCTAAAAATAAAGATTGAACCTGCCCTAAAAATGGGCCTCAACTTTATTCTTCTCATATTCATGTGCGCTTTCTGACTAACATACAATCAATAGGTTAATCCTAAACCTGTTTAATCTATGTTGGTTGAATATTAATCATATTAACCTAAACATGATTATTAAATATCTTATTAAGCGTGATTGCAAGTACAAATTCCCTTTAAATTAAACCTGCAAGAGAGGGCGTGAACAAGCAATAACATAATATACTCTCTCCGTGTTTTTTTAAGTGTTACAGTTTGACCAGCACATAATTTTAGGCAATTTAGTTGACTTAAATAAAAAAAAGGTAAGTGGGGTAGTTGGAGTATTAAAAAATTGTAAAAGAAAGATAGTGAGGTTAATAGTTTATTGAAAAGTAATGAATGTGAGAGGAGAGATATAATAATAATAAAAAAAAAAAGTAGTAGTGGGTTTGGGTGGGGACCATGAAAGGAGAGAGATATAATATTTTAATGTATCTTTTTGCCAAAAATAAAGTGTAACACTTATTAAAACAC
Organism: Chenopodium suecicum; assembly: GCA_001687025.1. NCBI lineage: Eukaryota > Viridiplantae > Streptophyta > Magnoliopsida > Caryophyllales > Amaranthaceae > Chenopodium > Chenopodium suecicum. The sequence goes on along the minus strand of MATQ01000817.1, from coordinate 61,992 downwards.
GGAGGAAGTATATCAAGCAACATAATAACAACAATCATCATAATAATAACCTCAATCTCATCAAAGCATAATAATATTAGCAAGATCCTAGGCATGATGCTAACAAGATTAATAACAAACCCTAGTATGTCACTAAACAATAAAGATCAAAGCTTTATTCCTAACATGATACTAACATGATAGAAAGAAATACAAAGCAACCTAAACACGATACTAGAAAGCAATAAAAGCATCCTAACATGATAATAGGAATCAAAATAATATAAGCATGCTTTCTATAAAATAGAACAATTAAAACAACTTACCTTGTTGCATCGTATCTCTTTCTAATAACAAAATACACACGTTAGTAACTTCAAGAAAAATATTAAATCAAAGAATTAATTAATTGAAATAGGGATTTTGGATCGAACCCTCAGAAATTATCAACCTTTAATTTCACGTCTAGAGAGAAGGAAACTTCGACCTTAGCTAGGTGTGTCTAGAACTTGTGAATGCGGTATTTTGTATTTTGAAAAGGGAAGGCTTAGAAATCAGGAGATATAAGCTATTGCTTAAGAGAAAGAAGAGAATTAGAATTCGATAATTGTTGATGATCAAGCTTGTTGATTTTGAAAACGAGGAATATCGACCCTATTTATATAGAAAATAGTCCGGAAACGATAGAAAAGTGTTAGATTTCGAATCGGAATAAAATTGGTTCTGTCGTAGAGCTGTTATGTGCGAAAGGGTCTGTCGCGAAATGACAGAAATCACGCAGCGCGACATAGCTGTCGCTGCGCGCTGAGACAGCTTTTTTTTGGATTTTGTTTTGATCATATCTTTTGATCTAAAAGTCCAAATAAGTCATATAATATATCGTTGGAAAAATCTTGAAGTCTACTTTCCAACCCAGTTAAAGTCAGATTAAAATATTTTGTAGATAAAAAGATATTCCCAAAATAGTTGGACGGTATCAGTTTTGGATACAGTTTCGTATTTCTGTCATATCTTTTTCATTTTAGATCGGAATTAATATTATAATATATCATTGGAAAGATAATTTCACGAGCTATCCAACAATATAAGATTTGGATCAAAATTATGAGACACAAAAATAATATCTTAACATATTCCATTTCGCACAGAATAAGGACTCTAAAAAAGAGAAATTTTATTTAATTTCGAATTCTTTGATCTTATCTTTTTAAAAAAGGAAAATTAAGATTTTTTAGAAACTTATAGAAGCTTACAATAAATCCTAATTAGCTTAGGAATGGGATTAAGCCTTTGGACCCTCCACATGATCATTGGGTCGTAGGTAAAATCTGGTTTAAGCCCAGTTTAGTATTTTGGTCATAACATCCTCATTATTCATTGGAATTGGGCTTATGATATATCGTTGGAAATGTCTTTTCAAACCCCATCCAACTACAACATTATTGGACCCATATCATGGACCAAACTAAATTGTACTGGATTTTTTCATAAATAGAGTACGAAATGAATGATTTTTTTAATTAAAACAGAAAGAAGCATTTTTATTAAAAAAAACAACTGCATATTAAGACTTTCCACACTTTCACTTCGTTCGATAATCAAATGACGTGAAAGGTATTCATCACCGGGTTTGTTTTTGTGGAGACACAGTTAGGTGTCTACATCACCCAAATCTGAACAATACAAAAGTTTGACTTCTAATATGTGATAGGAAAGCTACACATGAAATCCGAAACTAATATGATAAAGTTTAGACTTGGAAAACTTACACAATTGAGATCTCCTTAGATACTTCACGTATAAACTCACAAGTTGTGTGATTTGTGAATTCTACCTTATATACAAGATGAACTCGTATACAAAGTAATGTTTTCAAAATATAGAGATTATTAAAATGCCGATTTCACAAAATACATTCTTATGTAAATCTTTTATGAAGAATATCCTTTTAGAAAACTTATCAAAGATAAAACATGAAAAGAATTAAATCTTTTAAAACCGGATTTTATAAAATAAAATCTTGTAGAAAATCTTTTCATTAATTAAAACTTATCTTTTATAAATTTTCAATTTTGTAAACTTGCCACGCTTCTAATAAATTACATGCATAAACTAACCAAATATATTTACAATAATCCTTAAAAATATAAACTAAAGATAACCTAGACTATTTCGTCAATCGCTGTAAGTTAAGGATACTTAGGCTTCATGCACTCCAGGATCAAGATCCTGCTGTCTTCACTTCTCCAGCTCCTAGCTGAAACTTCACAGGCCAAGTTCATGTGGAACTTGTTGTCTTCAACTCAAACCAAATTAAGCTTCTTAACTTGCTATCTTTATGTTCCTATTAGGGAACTCGATTAGCTCCACCGAGGAACTCTTCTTCTATCTTTTTTAACTTTCCTTGGAATCTCCTCTAGTCTTCATAGGCAAGTTACTCTTCCACTTCCAAAGTCTACTTCACATCTTCTAGTTACAACACTTAGAGAAATCTCATTAGTTGAAGTTTGCTCTTTGTGTTCATCATCATCAAAACTATTAAACTTCAACCGTAGTGAACTTTGTACATAGTACATTAACACATTCAGAATGTGTTTGCAGGAGGAATCATCCCAGTAAACTTAGAGAATAATGACAACAATGATAATGCAGTTGAGAGGACAAAACTTATCAGGGAAATGATCGATGCAAATCCATTGGCTATATTTGAATATGATTTACAAGGCATGAACCCTCTAATGAGAGCAGCCCAGTATGGTCGTGTCCTTGTTGTTTATCAAATTCTAGTTGATCATGCATATTCAATGGAATGTTGTGATCAGAAAGGAATGAACTTTTTGCACCACTTGCAGCTAAGAATCGGTGATCTTAATGCAAGTGATAAAGATCATACATTGTGGATATGTGAGAAGATCCTTGAAATAGTTGGTATTGATGCTCTTATAGTTTCATGTGACCAAGATGGAAACACACCATTGCATAAGGCTATTTTGGATCGAGAATTTGATCTTGCATATTTGATCCTCCAATCATGTGTTGAAATTGTAGCACCCAATGGGAAAGTATTAAAGCAGGCACGATTAAAAGAAAGGAAAGAATTGATTTTGCACATAAAAAATGACGAGGGGAAAACAACCATCGATTTGATCACATCTGGTTCAGACATCCCTGCAAACCTAGTGAGTACAACTACTCTTCTCTAAGGTTATGCTTAAGTCATTTGAATTTGTCTAAAATTATACTCCTTTATACTACTATTTGTTTGAAACTTTTTGATTTTATTATCTTCATTCATTTAAACTTATATTCCCTATGTCCTAAATAACTAATACATTCAACTTTTTTTTAACTATTCATATATTAACTTTGATTTTAATTTTTAAACAACATAATAAAAATATAAAATTTGTTTTTAGATAGGTATAAATATAATGTTTCATAATATAACTTTATTAATAACATTCATTAATATTTAATTATATAAAAAAAAAGTCAAATTAGTGCATTAACATGTGTTAAAAGAATGTTTGTGCTAGTTGTCATGGGACATAGCTGAGGGAGTACGTACTCTATATCATCTTATCTGAACTTTTGAATCTATAATATTTTTTAATATTATTTGAAATAATTCAAATAATTTGGAACTGTATTTGAAATTTCTTAGAAAAACAACTTGTTGTAAAAATGGTGTCTAAAACAAAAGTTAATGGAAATAAACAAGAACAATATAAAAGAAGAAATTCGGTGTGGCATGATAAATCACTGCCTTTAAAAACGAATTCTGGCTCAACCGGGGTGCACAATTGTAATCGTCGGATCATCCCCTAAGGTTACACCTCACTCTCACACTAAGGTACTTTAGAGTAAGAGGTGTAGTCTATGAAAACTTATGCACAAATAACAAAATTAGTTTAGCTTATGTTTTGTGTATTTTTTAGTACTAGTTGTGGCCCCGCGCACTGCGCGCGTGGTCCCCCAATGGCGGTGCTAACTAGTCGTAAATTATGTATACGGTGGTATTGTTACATGTTAATCATGTTTCGAAGTGTCTAAATTTTGTAGGCATTTAAATTATTATAGCTAATGTAAAAGGGAAACATTGAATCCTAAATTATCATATTAGAAAGATGTAACTTAAATCATCATATTAGAAAGAAGTAATTAACTTAAATAATCATATTAGAAAAAAGTAACCTAAGCTAAAGCATGCTATATTTGATTTGTTATTTGTTTGTCAATAATTATGATGTTATGTGTTGTTATCCATTTATGCTTTAGTTTTCTTAGGCTTGTTTAATATTACACGTCAACTAATTATAAAAGAGGTTAAAAAATTTATAGCTACAGTAGCAATTTTAAATGCATACATTGACTAAGATTTTTAAATAAGGAACAAAAAGTTGATAAATTTCTCTAATTCATATTATTTACAATAAGAATAATAAATAGTTACAATTCTTCTATTATATAATTGATTATAAAAGTAATGATCCGAGGAAATAATAAAATTGCAAAGAAAATTTATATTACAATAGTTACGTTGAAATATGGTCGTTTCATGTTGGAGTGGAGGGAGCTCTATATAGAAATTTTGTTAGGGAAATTTCCATTCGAATATTACTCTTTATTCAATTGAAAACAATATTGCATATGTATTGGAGATTTCGGTAAAACAATAAAATTCAAAATCAACAAAATTCAATTACCCAATTCACACATAGATCTAAGGAGGTTAATAAGAAAGTCAAGTCATAAAGAAACATTCAAAATCTGACCAATACAAACACAGTAAGGAAATCCCACAAAATCAACTTTAGATAGTCAAACAAATAAGTAAAACAAATAACACAATCATCTGACCACAACAGTAAAATAGATAGTTCGCCTCTTCAAATCATATTTGGTGTACTTACCACACCAAGTTTTCATACAGAATTCATAGTCAAATGGGTCCTAATTAGGAAAATCATGCAACCCCAGAAAACTAATTTCATTCACAATTGGACTTTGAGTTCTTTGGTGCCCAGATTTGCTGCTAAAAAACTTGGAGAAAATACTCACCATTTTGCTTTGAACTGAAGCTAATAACTCACATTGTAGGTATTAGGTAAGATGATTTCAATCTATATACACAACACTATTTAAGTTTTTGTTTCTTATGAGTTTAATACCATTCAGAGAGATGGGTTTCCCTTCCACAATTAAACATAATTAATGTTCCAAAAGTAAAGGTCCTTGTTTACCCCCACCTAAATTTTGATTTTATTGTATGTTCTTGAAGATTAGTTGTTAAACTAATGTTAATACCTATGGCCTCTGCCAATCTACAAGAACATACAAGAACAAAACACTTGCTTAAAAATTACTTTACCTGACATTTCTCAGTGGCTTTAACAACCTCAATTACTCTCTATCTAAGTAGTCTCTTCCCTCAAGTTTGACCACATGAATTGTTGGAAAAATGAAACTAAAGCAACAGAAACTATTTGCTTTCCGTTTCATTCTTTCACAAATTCATTTTTGCATGAATTGCTGCAACTCAGAAAAACGTGAGCTTCACAAACACTGAAAGATAATGAAGAGACATAAGGAAAAAAAAACACATTAAGCATTCAATTAGTCATTCATTTATATAAAGAACTCAACATATCCCGAATATATGTATATCTATGATTCTATGCTAACACCTTTATACTTATAAGGTCTTTTTCTACCGATTATGGCAAAGAGAGTGTTAGCCCTACCTTATCCAATCTTAACAAAGAAGTAGCGACTTTAGCAAAACCCCTTTTAATTGATATCAGTCTAGTGTCTCACCCTTTTAACATCTCAAGTTTCACATATAATAGCCAACTTATCCCAATACTCTCACGAGTCTCACTCTAATTAATAATGGTAATGGAAATGGTTTAACAAGTGAAGCCAAAAAAAAAAACAGTATACCGACAGAACAGCACTGCAGGAAGTCGGAGGATCTTTTTGCAAATCCTTGAGCTCGTTAAAAATCCTCTTTGACGCCATCCCCTAAAACCTAAACAAATCAAACCAGTTCATCAGATCAATTCAGATCTTCAAAACCCAACATAATTCATTAAAAAACAAACCTTCAAAAACCCCTAAATCAAGCTAAAAACATTAATATTAATAAATAAAATTAAAATAAAAATTAAAATTAAAGATGATCATACCTTAGAGAAGAAGAGATAAAATTCTCTATCTGTTTCTCTAATCTCTGATTGAAAATTGTCTAAAATTGAAGAACAATGGGAAAGCAAGAACAGGAAAAGGATAGATGGAAGAGAATGGCTGAAGAAGCTAATAAAAAGATTTAGGTGGAGAGTTGAACGCAAAATCTGAAAAAGTTAGGAACATGATGGCCCCTAATTTGGACTGGAAACAGCTTCATTTCCTCAATTGTATGAAATTACTCACAAGTCAAAATTCTCTTACATCATCCAGTTAACTAATTTTAATGTCTGCCTTGGATCTCCCGATGTACAGAAAATTAGCAAACGAAAAAAAAAATGCATGTGATTTAAAAAGAATAGGTAAGAAATACATATGAGAAACTTGCTCTTTCCAGTGCCAAGAGGGGGGGGGGGGGGGAGTATACAAAGGACAGTACAACTTATATAATTCCTGTTATAAATCAACACAAACCTATTAGCTACAGTATCTTCATAGACTACTCGATCAATCTCATCTGTTGTAATGCATGGTCAAATAATACGCGCAGCCGCATCCAAAATCTACCTAGCAATCTGGAGACAGCGACTGTCAGAGTTCAATTTAGCAAATTAAATGAAAGAGGGCAAGAGAGTATCACGGTAAGCTGATTGTAGATAACATCATCAAGACCTAGCCAAGACTTCCTACCAAAGGTGAACAGTCAGTCCACATATGCTAGCTAATCGAGAGGATAGTAACGTCTTACACCATTCCAAAGACAATCAACTATCCAAAACCCTTACACCCCACCCCCACTTGAAGGTGGTAGTAAACAATCCATAAGGCGTCTAGGATGAATACCATTATTCAAGGGTAAGCTTATATATACAAATGTCACATGAAATAGGCTTGTACGTAAAACCACTAACAACACAATTGATCTAGAATAGTGAAGCTAATGCAGTTTCACTAAGATCAACGTTATGTAAACTTACCATTCTCCAGTAAGGTTACCCACAGATGTAATTATACAGCTGCTTAGAACCAAATCCACTCTAGTCTATAGCCTTCATAAGATATCATAAGCTAACACTTAAATTTAGTAATTATACCTGTATCAAACATATCTTCCATCTAAGAAGATACTTCGTATGAAACAAAAGAGATAAAATGCTTTTCAAGTTGCACTACAAAACACTCACAGATATGGAGCACTCTTTAAAAAGCAAAAAAAATTCTAAGGACTTGCAATATAAACCAAAATAAACAAAATGAACTTACCTTGCAAGTCTCCCTCATTCTTTATATCAGCTCTGGAGTTTTAATATTCAAAATAAGAAGACAATAAGAAAACAAAAAAGGATAATAATTAAAAAAAAAAAGTTCATTGGACAATTAATCTCAATGAGTCTAACCAAGTATGAGGAGCAGAGTAGTAAAGCATACCTCGACAATGTGCTGCATGTTGCTCTCAGGCTCAATCTTAGGGATACCCTATATGTATTAAAAGTATCTCATAAAGACTTCATAAGTTGCAGATTGATAAATATCAGAGCTCATATATTGGTGCATAAAGCTCTAAGGGGTCATCATTGTCTCATCGCCGGTAATTGTCTAAAAACCAACATTCAAGGGATATACACCTGTTGACAATAGAAAGAAAAAACTTACATCCATAGCCCAGTCAGGTAGCTCAATGTGCTTTGGTATAGTACGATAACTTGATATGGGGTACGGCCTTAATGATCTACATGGGAAAAGGTTGCAGTTCAGTAAAGGTCAAAATTTATGAGATGTTAACACCAAGATGCGTATTTTCATTCATAACCACAGTAATAGTAAATCATAGTTTAAACATATACAAAATTATAAGTAAAAAGAAGGGTTGTAATCCGAAATGTATCCACAAAAGAGTAATGTTGACATGATACTCTGTCCAATCGAATTACGGAAGTCTTGAAGTCCGAGATTGTCTTTTTTGTAAGCAATAAAGCCAACCTTCACTTTTTTTGTCCCCAACATCAGTTTGTGGATGTATTTGCCTTTGAATGCACTGATTTATGAGAGCTCCAAGATTCCTTGAAACACTCCTGGGAACTACAATAGGTAAAAATTTTGTCAATCAACAGGCTAAAAATAAATAGAAAAACATGATTATGTATCAACCATTATATCTATGCAGTATGCACCCTTGAAAGCATAGATGCCAGAAAGTCAGTAATGGCAGAAACACCCTACTTAAAGTAATACCCTCGCCCCTCAAGCTACATCACCTTCTCATTTTAAAAGTCTTGAAGAATTATACTCCATAATAGATAAGGCTCAGAGAACTAAAGAGTGCAATGACATAATTAAAGCTTCCAAATACAGATATAATTACAAAATCACAAACATATGAATTTTGACTATTTTATAGTAGAAAAAAAAAAGACAAATTGGATACCCCAAAAACATACGAAACACCCACCAAACCAAATAACCAACAATAATAACAGCAAAAATTCAATGGATATGCTCAGATAAACATACCCAAAAAAAAAATAATGACAAAATTGCAATAGGATACTAATACAAACAGGGTAAGAAAATTAAAACAAAACAAAAACTAAATGAAAAAGGATCAAATGCATCAATGTAAAATTGTAAATCAATCGATCTAATAAAACACAAATTTAAATAGATACAACAAAGGAAACGAAAGAAAGGCTAACCTGGAATTTATTTGTTCAAATCAATTGAGCTCTAATCCTAAAAAACAATTTTAAAAATTTTTCAATCAAACTCTAAGAAAGATATGGAATCTAATATATCTAATTAAGATTTTAATGTGTGTGTGATGAAGTTTTCCTAATTTTGTCATTCAATTTGAATACAAAATTGAATTAAAGTACTTTTTATAATTTTGCCATAGTCTCATTCATAATAAACTAACTTTTATTGAGTATTTTTTCAACATCATGGATTTTAATAATCTAAATTGGGTTAATCAACATCACCACGGGCAAGACACAAGGCAATGATTACTAAATGATCAGAATAGCTCAACCAAAAAACAAAATTTAATAGAGTTTACGAAATCAGAATTTCCATTTATAAAATACTTAATTTAAATACTTAATATCACTAACCAAATTAGGAAATTAAATTACACCACTTCGTTAACAAAATTGTAAACCTGACCTAATTCATCAACTGAAATCGCTACAACGTACCTTTCCTCAGAAAACCGACCACCTCACCGCCATTACCAAAATCACATTGCAGCACGTAATTGAGATTGATCAAACCCTCAATATTAAGATTGATCAAACCACCAGAGCTACAACCTCAATCTCCCAACTCCACACCTTCTTGGTGCAGGCTGACAACTAGCAAAACGCATTAGAAACCCCTTTATCCTAAAACCCCTAAAATCAAACACAATTGAAAATGAAAAACGAAACCAAACCATATTCACTCTTGTGCATAGCAGCCTAATTGGCAGAATAATTTACGCCAGATTGATGGAAAAAAAAAAAAACCAAATTGATGGCAGAAAATGGATATTGTTTGTAGTTTAGCAACAATAAACCTTAGATTATTGTGAAATTGGTATAAGACTATTACACAAATATCATAAATTATATTTACCTCAGTAGCAGTGTCGACGGAAAATAGATAGACATACCAGAAGCCGCTTCAATGGAGAACTCAGAGGTTCGCTTCCGTGGATGAGAAGCTCACTGACACTTACTCGCTCGTTATCGGCTCCATTTCTTCCTCTATAAAGCTTTATCTCTCCCCTGGTTTTGAACCCTAAAAATGGAGAGAATGGTTGCAAGTAGAGATGAGGCTGTGAAGAAAGTCGGGAAAAATCTCACTTATAATGGAAGAAAGTAAGCTCAGACACGCTTCAATAGAAAAATCAGAAAACTCGGAGTGACCTTCAATGGAAGACCCAAAAAGCTTAAAAGCAAAAGTAGAAAAATGGTAGGACAAAGAGGAGGAAAGAGAAAGAGCGTAGGAAGAGAGAGAAAACAGATATGAATGAGTGATGGCAAGTGAATTCAGGAAAAGAAGACAAACAAAGCTGAGGTGGGAAGCAAAGGAAATCAAGATCTAATAGCAGGACCGCAAATAACATCCAAAGCCGAGGACAAAACCGTCCGCACACTGCTCTACTATTCATAAGGAACAGTTCCGATTGTCTTCTCTCTTTTTAAAGAGTGTAGAATGATATGAAAATCAGAAAGTTCATCCTTCAATATATAATGATGGATGGAGGAAGATCAAAGATCATAGAGGAATATTTTCAGCAAAAGGGAAAATAAAATTATAATAAACATGGTGAATTAATCAACCATAAACAACTCCTTAAATGGGGGGTTACAAAGAATCAATTTTGAAATCAAGAAGGGAATCCAAGAAATAATCATTTAAAATCCAATGGGCAGGTTCGCTCTTGGTCGGGAGAGCACCCAGCCAAAACCAGGGTTGCTCTCGCGCCTGGTCAAGCGGAGCTCGCCTGGTCCGGCGAACAACCAACAAAATTATATACATTTTCTCGCATCCGGTCATGCGGAGCTCGCCCGGTCGGGCGAGAACCTAGTCAAAAACTTGGTTGCTCTCGCGCAGCTGTGCTCGGTCGGGCGGCGAAACTCCAGAATTTTTACGACCCTTCTCGCGCCCGATCGGACGGTGCTCGCCCGGTCGGGCGCCTGTATCAGATTTCTTTGAATTTCCTTTCTTTATTCCAACAATCCCTTTCTAAAGAAAGGAAAGAAAAGCTAACAAAAGATGAGGATAAGCAACATATTAGGCATAAGAGGAGTTTAATATATAACACATAGATACTACATAAGTAATTAAAATCCTAGTGCTTACTGAAATGAGCCAATGAGCTACAAGTACAAGGGTGAATAATACTTTAAAACCCTTAGGCTCTTAATCATGGAGTGAACTAACCTTGAAACTCCAAGACTTAACTCAAGACCCTTACAACACATACATCACTCCAAAATTTACATAGACTCCGTGAAGAGATATGCTCTTTTATAGCTAAGCATATTCACCTTAGGTCTAGTACGTGGAGGCTCTAGAAAACCGACCAAGGTTTTCATAGAAGATGGCTAATCTTCACCACCACATAGGTGAGTCCTAGAATGCGTCTCAATAACAAAAGGACTCATTAAGAGCTTAAGTGCTCATCCTCACAATAATCAACGGTGGATACTAAAATCCATTAAGAGCTTAAACACTCAACCTCATACAAACATTACAATAATTATGGTAGTGGCGGAGCCAGGATTTTTCACCTAGGGAGACGGACTAAAGGTGGCGTACATTCTATAAATGGACAAACCTTTTAAACATACAAGAAATTGTAGGGACTATGCTTAATATTTATATGTTTTACAACCTGGAAATCCAAATTTCTTAGTTATACAGTCCAAAAATTGAAAAAAAAACATATTTACAATAACAACTTCACCTTCAAATATTCATTTTTGTTTTGAAAGTAATATACAATCAAAATTATCAAATAATTCATAAATGTGATTTCTAATTCACCATAATCCTAACAAATAAACAATTTCTTATTCACATTTGGTCAATAGCGGATCCATAGGTTCAAAGTTTTTAAACCCGTGACAATTTAATTTATATTGAGATATATAATAAAATCAAACACCTTTACCCGAAATTCCTACTATAACCAATAACTTAGGGTTGTAATGTATGCATTTATATAAAAAAAAAAAAAAAAAATTATGTAAATTACTATGGTAATTTAAAAGTTAGAACATGATGCCATTAAGTAGTACTATGTATTACTTCTAATTGAATGTGTGAAGTAAAGAAACATGCAAGAAAAGAGGAAAACTTTAAAATAAAAATAAGAAGAAAAAAATGTTGGTCAAAGGGATTGAACCCATGACCATGGAGACTACTAGTAAGCCCTGAAACCATTAAACCAAACCCTTTTTCTTATGGTTTTTGCTGCACATAATTAGTTTTAACTAATTTTTTTTTTATTGAAGTGGGGGGATAGCTGTCCCCCCTTGTACCCCCCTCCCTCCGCCACTGATCACCATAGGAACTAGGACAAATGTAATGTATCGCATGTTCTTGAGTCCTATTCTCCTGGATGATTCTTGAACTTGTTTTCTTACTAACCCTTTCGTCAAAGGATTCGTCAAGTCCCTTTTCAGACCTTACGTAGCCCAATCACCCAATGCAATAACTCCATTCTTATGGAATTGCCTAATAAATTTGTGTCTCATATTTTTATCTCTTTTTGCCGTTGTAGTTATTGTTTTTGGCAACTCCAATGGCTGTTTGAGAGTCACAATGTATGGATACCGGACATGATGACTTCCCCCATAATGTTATGTCGGTTAGGAGATTCCTAAGCCACTCTACTTCATGAACTGCTAACTCAAGAGAATTGAATTTAGATTCTGTGGTGGAGCGAGCTAAACATGGTTGTTTTGAGGACTTCCATGAAATAGCACCTCCACTCAAAATAAAAACATACTCACTAGTAGAGACAACCTCATCATTATCGATTACCTAATTAGCATCACAATAGCCTTCTAAAACATTAAGAAAGCGACTAAAATGCAAGCATGATTTAGAAGATTAATGTAACACCTCTACTAGTGGGCATTATCAAGGTACCTTAGTAGCCAACGAAGAGTAAAGTAACACCCCTAAATTGCTCTCCAATGATAATTATTATAAAACATGATTTAGAGAATAACTTGGGAATATTTCCGCCACGTGATTACGTGAGGCTTAACAGAGATTTACAGCGGAAGAAAAGTACTTATCCTATATTAATAATAGTAGAAAAGGTAATAATAATAGTTTTGAAACACTTCCAAAGTAACTACAACACTGATACTATGTTTACTAAATTAAATTAGGTGATCACCTCCCATCATTCCTAATGCAGCATATAACTCACGTTCATTGTTTGATCGCCATCATTTATCTACTCATCATTAATGATAAGTAGGGCCAAGCCAAAACAAAAGAGAAATACGTATTAGCCAAAATGCTAAGACATACAAATGTTAGAGATGTAAAATAAATTTAGTTAATTAAACATGCTTTTGAAAGATCTGACTTTAATAAATCATAATTTATTCAAACCACTAAAAGTTCCACAATCAACATCTTTCAAAGATAGTTCCGAATAAATAAAGTATGGTTCCAAACCTCATTTTTCGTAAATCATATTTCCACCTAAGTGTGCACACCCCCCAAGCTAATAACTCTTTTACATAGTGCTATCAAGGGGAAAAACTAGGTCATACATAGCCCATAGTCTTCAATTATCTCCGCATAGTGGGAGTCATAAATAAAAAATCCAATAAATAAATCTGGTATACAAACCTTCCAATATCCCATATTCGGGATAATTTAAGCAATAAAACTTCCTTTTTAAACATTTTGAATATCAACCATTTAAAATATTTAAACATTTAAGATCAAACGATTAAAACACGTTTCACTTAAATATATATTTCATAATCATTCATACATGGTTCGAAATCACGTAACAGGTAAATCACGTTGCATATAAAAGACACTTTATAAACGATCTAGCTACGTGTACGTACCTCGATCTTTGCAAAACAAACACGGGGTTCCTAGTTACGAACCGAAAATTCCACTTACAGCAAACCAATAATCCTAATCAAATACTTTTTAACCCATAGACACAAGGAGTTAGAATACCGACTTTAACTAGTTTTGCGTGAACAACATATTATTATAACCCTTTTATAAATTTAATATTTACTTTCACAATATAATAATAATAATAATAATAATAATAATAATAATAATAGAAGTAGTTGTACTATACGTAAGTAAGTAGTACTAGCATATAACAATATATGTGGGTAACAGTAGTAGTAAATGTGCAAGTAGTTGTAGCTAGTAATAAAATAATAACAATAACAATAACAACAATAATAATAATGAAAAGGTAGTAGTAGTAGTACATAAGTAAGAGTAGTATTTTAGGTGTAAGTAGTAGTGAATAGTGTTAGTAGTTATTCATAGTAGATGTAAGTAGAAATACCACTTAAAATAATAGTAATAATCATAACAATAATAATGGCAATAATAAAGTAATTCAAGTACCCAAATATATATGTTCTTGAAATAGAAATATGGAGTACAATACTATTATTAGGCCATATAAGAAGAAATTCCAGCTTACTCTTTAGTATTTATCAAAGAACAAAGACCATTTTGGTCTCTTAGTTGAAGCAGGGGTCCGAATGAAGGGAAGCAATAGGGGAGAAAGGAGAAGGAGGCTGCCGGGGTGGATGTTTGGATGGTGACGGGACGACAGAGGGTCGGCCTGGTGGCGTGCGACCAGTAGCGGTGCGGAGGATAGGGAAGCTATTAGGAGAAAGAGAGTAAGAAAAGGAACTTAAAGAAGGAGATGGGGTGAAGTAGCTTATGATCCCATGGCTATTTACAGTGAAGGTTTTGGTACTATTTCAACCATAGCATTTAATAAAGGAGGCAAGTGGATTGTTAGTTTCCTCCTTGCCGGCATAGCTTCATCAATTTTTTTAATAATATTGCAATATAATGCTAGGTAAGTTGACGTACTATTTTTGTTTAGTACTAGTGTACTACACATGTGAATTGAACTGTATATAAAAGTAAATTTTGTACTTTGTCGTCTGAATCGGGTACAAAGTGTTAACGGTTAAAATTCTGATTTTTGGATACGACAAATTTAACATGATTTGTATAATTATAACCTTTATAAATATAGGTATAAAATTATCTTCGTAAAATCATATAAATATTTTTATATGATAAAATATTTCAAAAAATCCATATTTAATAATTATTAAACGACTTTAAAATACGAGGTATTATAATCTACCCCCTCAAAAGAAGCTTCGACCTCAAAACTTAAGTTGAAAGTAAATTAAATTATTTGAATTTGTTCAAATTGACTCATGCACAACCTACAATGACTCGGAACGACTTAAACTATGACTCAGGTACAACTCATAACAACTCAAAATGAGTAAAAAAAACTAACCAAAAAGGGCAAAAACGCGAAACTCTATCGCATTCTAACCCCCTTAAAGGAATTACGCCCCCGTAACTCGACTACTGACCTCAGAAAACAACTCTTGATATCTTTTCCTCATATATGCTTCGGTTTTCCAAGTAGCTTCCTCGGTTTTATGGTTTGACCATAAAACCTTGACTATCTTAGCATCCTTGTTCCTAGTGCTTCTCACTTTACTATTCAAAATCTTCACAGGTCTTTCCTCAGTCAAGTTTTTGTCCATCTCGATGGTTTCAGGTTGTAAAAACATGAGAAACATCTTGTATGTACTTTCGAATTTGGCTGACATGGAACACATTGTGAACTCTTTCTAGCTCGTTGGGAAAATCCAACTTGTACGCTACCTTTCCCACCTTTTGGATGATCTCGTACGGTCCAATGTACTTCGGGCTTAACTTTCCCTTTTTCTCAGACCTTATTACTCCCTTCATTGGAGATATTTTCAATAAAATTTTCTCACCTACTTCGTATACCGCATCCCTTCTCTTTAAAATCTGCATAGCTCTTTTGACGATCTTGTGCGGCTCTTATTTTCTCTTAAATCATCTTTACTTGTTTCACCGTCTCTTCGATAATCTCTGGCTCGAGTGTAACTTTCGCACTTATGTCGTTCCAACATATCGGGCTTCTACACTTCCGCCTATACAAAGCCTCGAATGGCCCCATCCTAATGCTTGCATGATAACTGTTGTTGTAAGAGAATTCTATCAAGTGCAAATGGTCTTCCCACGAATCCTGATACTCCATAACACATTATCTGAACATATCCTCCAAAGTTTGTATTGTTTTCTCTATTTGACCATCGGTTGTAAGGTGGAATGCAGTGCTCATCAACAACTTAGTCCCCATAGCCTTTTGTAAACTTTGTTAGAAGTTAGATAAGAACATTGAGTTCCTATCTGATATGATGTCCTTTGGCACACCATGGTATTTCACTACGAACTTCATGTATGCCCTTCCCCATTGGTCCATCGACCATGTACTCCTCATGGGTATGAATTTCGCTGACTTAGTTTAACGATCCACTACGACCCAAATAGTATCATTATTCCCTGATCGCGTCTTCGATAAAGCTCCCATGAAATCCATAGTGATTGAATCCCACTTTTAACTAGGCACCTCTAAGGATTGAACTGTACCTTGTGGCCTTTTATGCTCAATTTTAACTTTTTGACAAGTCAAACATCTAGCTACAAATTCTGCTACTTCCCGTTTCATATTCGGCCACCAGAATGTCTTCTTCATGTCCTTATACAACTTATTCCTTCCGGGATGCATTGAATAAGGAGAACCATGACCTTCCTCCATTTACTTCTGGTTAAGATCACTTTGAATATGGGGAATACACCATCTCCATTTAAACCTCATGCTTCCATCACCGGCTATCGAAAAGTCCAATATTTTCCCTTCCTCGATTTTCTCTTTAATCTTGTTCAACTTCTTGTCCCCGGGTTAACAATCTGGAATCTCATCATACATCGACAGTCTACTCAAAATGGCACTCAAAGTTTTAATTACTTCTCTCTGTTCCAATACCTCTAAATTCATCTTTTTAAACTCTACACACAATTGATCTGGAAGAATCATTGCGTTGACTGCATGGCTTGACTTCCTAATTAATGCATCAGCTACAACATTCGCCTTCCCTTCATGATACTGAATTTACAAGTCGTAATCCTCAATCAACTCTAACCATCTTCGTTATCTCATGTTCAACTCCTTTTGAGTGAATATGTATTTCAAACTCTTGTGATTGGTGAAAATCCTACATGTCACTCCATATAATTAGTGTCTCCAAATCTTCAAGGAAAATACAATTGCGACTAACTCCAAGTTGTGGGTCAGGTAATTCACCCTATAAGGCTTCTACTGTCTCGAGGCATAAGCAATCACCTTTCAATTTTGCATCAACACACAACCTAACCCGAACTTTGACGCATCACTATACACCTCATAACACTCAATTCCATCAGGCAGGGCTAACACAGGTGTCGTAGTCAACTTTTCTTTTAACGTTTAAAAGACCTTCTCACACTCCAGAGTCCACTCATACTTACATTCTCTTCTCATCAGGATCGTCATAGGCCTTGTAATTCTTGAGAAATCCTTAACAAATCTCTTGTAAAAACCTGCTAACCCAAGAAAGCTCCGAACATCTGACACATTCCTTAGGGTCGGTCATTCATTTACAGCCTTTACCTTTGCTGGATCCACCAATACTCCCTCCTTAAAAATCACATGACCAAGGAAAGGTACCTCTTCCAACCAAAACTCGCACTTTGAGAGTTTGGCATATAACTGATGCTCTCTCAAGGTTGACAATACCATCCTCAAATGATCCTCATGCTCATCCCTGTTCTTCAAATACAAAAAAATGTGATCAATAAACACTACTACAAACTTGTCCAAGTATGGCTTAAAACTTTGGTGCATTAAATCCATAAAAACCGCAGCTACATTAGTTAACCCAAGTGACACTACAGTGAATTCATAGTGACCATAACGAGTCCTAAAAGCACTTTTTGCAATGTCCAACTCTGCTATCCTCATTTGATGATTTCCTGATCTCAAATCGATCTTCGAAAATATTCCTACCCCTTTCAACTGGTCAAACAAATCATCAATCCTAGGAAACATGTACTTGTTCTTGACCGTCACATAGTTCAACTCTCGGTAATCTATACATAGCCTCAAGCTTCCATCCTTCTTCTTTACGAACAATAATGGTGCACCCCACGGTGATGAACTCAGTCGAATGTATCCTTTCTCCAACAAGTCGTCTAACTATGTCTTCAATTCTTTTATCTCCACCGGGGCCATTCTATATGGAGCCTTTGAAATAGGTCATGTCTCGGGCACTAAATCTATGGTAAATTTAACATCCATCACAGGTGGTATCCCTGGAATTTCCTCAAGAAAAACATCGGGAAATTCATTCACTACTGGAATATCTTTTCCATCAAATTTATCTCCTTCTTATATCTTTTGGACACTACACATATAAAGTGGGTATCCTTTGTCTACATCCTTCTTAAGTTGCAAGGCAGATACAATCTTCAACCCTGATCTTTTCCCTTCCCTTCGATAATTTACCCTAACTTTTCTTGGGCCGCACAACGTGACCTTTTGGGCCTCGCAATCAATTTGGGCCTTATATTTGCCCAACCAGTCCATCCCCAAAATGACATCAAGGTCTTGTAAGTCAAGCTCGATTAAGTCTGATAGAAATTCTACTTTTGAAATGACAAGAGGTACACCCTAATGCATCTTAGTGCAACTCACCAATTCCCTTGATGGGGTAGCAATATCCAAGGAAACAGACACCAGACTCTATAACTTGCCAATTACCACATCAGAAGCAGTTTTAGAAATAAAAGAGTGAGATGCCCCTGAATCAAACAAGACTTTAGTAGACATAGAACAAATAAAAAAGAAATTGCCAATTACCACATCAAAAGCAGTTGCAACCTCACGGCTATTCATCACGAACACACGACCCTTGGGAGCAGCTCCATTATTGTTGGGTGTAGGCTTGGGAATGAACCCCCTGGGCCGAGCTGGCTTGGGTTGGTTCTTCTCATCTTGGGGTTTACCCGACTGCTCATCAAAGACCTTATAACACTCATACTCACGGTGACCTAGCTTTTGACAGTAGCGGCAAGTCACTAGGTTTCCCTCACAATCCCATCCTGGTTGGTTTTTCGCTCATCTCTTGCAAAAATAGGTTCTTTTGGGTTTGTCTCCATTATATCGGTTCCCATATCCTCTTTCAAAACTACCCTTGTTGTCCCTTTTCCCATTTGAATTCCCACTCGGGTTCCCCTCAACCTTTGGTTTCTTCTCACTCCCATTGAAAGTCCAACTAGGTTTCCTCTCTTTTCCCTAGAAAATTTTCCCTCTAGCTCTCTCCCCTTGATTCCATAAAGGTGCGCTGCTATCCCTTAAATCTCATCTAAGGTTTTAAAGGTCACTCCTCCTAGCTTCCCTTGAAGGGTCAAAGTCAAACCTTGCTCAAACCTCTAGGCCTTAAGTTCCTCAGTTTGTTCTACCTCAGGTGCAAATCTCATTAATTAATGAACTTGCTATAATACTCGTTAATTGTCATGTACCCCATCCTAAGGTTAGTAAACTCCATACAATTTTGTTTCCTTAAATAGGCAGGGTAAAACTTCTCTCTTAAAACTTCCTTAAATTCATCCCACCCAAAGTTAGGATTACTCAACAATTCATCTTTCCTTTAACTCCACCACAAATCAGCTTCCTCTCTAAGGTAATAAACAGTATTATTGACTTTTAATTCCTCAGGGCAATTAATAACATCAAAATGTTTATCAAATTCTCTCACCCAATTTTCTAAGCTCGCTGGGTCTACTTTGCCAAGGTAAGTGGGTGGTTTGGCCGCATCTATTCTTTTAAAAATTTCCCCAAAAGCATCAAGATCACTATGGGTTTTTCCCTGGTTTGAGACAATACCAGCTATGTTTTCGGTTATTTTGGTTAGCCTTTTGATGACAGAGTTGACCTTGGAACTACTCATTTTCTTAATTCGTTGCCTTAGAGACATGATCCTGAATAATGTGGTAATTAAGCACATGAATTTACAAAAAAATTATTCATCCATCCAACAAAGACTTAGAGATGTGATAACTTTACCGTTCACAAAATATCTTAAGTACTAAACGTTCATCATCAAAAGCAACTCTATGTAACATCTCAAAATAAATCATCACAAGATTTTATCATAATTTGCATACAATTATAACATACAAATCAACAAATATTTCACCATAAAATTCATCACATAAGAGTACAATTCACCTTCCAATCCATTTCCAATTCAGGAATAATTATCGAATAATTCATGAACTTCACTAATATTTGGAATATAAAATTCCCAAAAGACTATCAATCTTAATGCAATTCAAACTTTAATTTGAACCTTTATATTCTAAAACATAGTTTGAACGTTTTCTTAGTCCTTATGCACATGATTCACGTAAAGTTCGAAATCACTTTTTGAATACGTTTCAAATTCTTTAATTTCAAAAATATTACATAATTTATTAGTTGAATACTTGATTCTTAATATGGATTATTAATTGGACCAATGAGATGCCAAGTAGGAAAGGTTAGGGTCGACGTTGCCCTATGCCCCAGTCCTGCCTAGCAATAGCTCATTCCCAATCCAATAATCCCCACTATTAATCTTTCTTCATAATAAAATAGAAAATAGTTTTACTTAAATATATACTTGAGAAAAAAAAATGCGTAACTCGATCCTATATGCCCTTCTTAGGTCTACCCATTAGTTTTATATTCCCATTTTTATCTTTTTAAGACCCAAAAACTAATATCACTTTATAACACCCCCAAACTGCTCTCCAATAATAATTATTATTATAAAACATGATTTAGAGAGTAACGTGGGAATATTACTGTCACGTGATTACGTAAGGCTTAACAGAGATTCGCAGCGGAAGAAAAGTACTTATTCTTTATTAACAATAGTAGTAATATTAATAATAATAGTTTTGAAACACTTCCAAAGTAACTACAACACTGATACTATGTTTACTAAATTAAACTAGGTGATCACCGCCCATCATTCCCAATGCAGCATATAACTCACGTTGTTCGATCGCCATCACCTATCTACTCATCATTAATGATAAGTAGGGCAAAGCCAAAACGAAAGAGAAATATGTATTAGCCAAAATGCTAAGTACATACAAATGCTAGACATGTAAAATTGATTTAGTTAGTTAAACATGTTTTCGAAAGATCCGACTTTATTAAATCATAATTTATTCAAACCACTAAAAATTTCACAATCGACATCTTTCAATGATAGCTCCGAATAAATAGAGTATGGTTCCAAACCTCATTTTCATAAATCATTTTTCCACCTAAATATGCACACCCCACAACCTAGTAACTCATTTACCTAGTGCTGTCAAGGGAAAAGACTAGGTCATACATATCTCATAGTCTTCAATTTTATATTTGCATAGTGGGAGACATAAATCCAAAATCCAATAAATAAATATGGAAGATAAACCTTCCAATATCCCATACTCGAGATAATTTAAATAATAAATTAAAACTTCCTTTTTTAACATCTTGAATATTAACCATTTAAAATATTTAAACATTGAAGATTAAATGATTAAAACACATTTCAACGAAATATATGCTACCTCCGGTCCAAATTACTTGCAACTTTGAAATATTTTATATCTCACAAATAATATCCCAAAGTTGCGAGTAATTTGAACCGGAGGTAGTATTTCATAATCATTCAAACATGGTTCGAAATCACTCAGCAGGTAAATCACGTTGCACATAAAAGACACTTTATGGAAGATCTAGCCACTTGTATGTACCTCGATCTTTGCAAAACAAACACGGGGTTCCTAGTTACGAACTGAAAAATTCCTCCTACAACAAACTAATAATCCTAATCAAATACTTCTTATCCCATTGACACAAGGACTTAGAATACTGACTTTAACTAGTTGTGCATGAACAACTTATTATTATAACCCTTTTATAAATTTAATATTTGCTTTATCAATTTAATAATAAAATAATAATGATAATGATAATAATAATAATAATAATAATAATAATAATAATAATAATAATAAGGTAATAGTAGTAGTAGTAGTAGTACGTAGGTAAGAGTAGTAGTGAATAGTGTTAGTAGTTATTCATAGTAGATGTAAGTAGCAATACCACTTAAAATAATAGTAATAATCATAACAATAATAATGATAATAATAAAGTAATTCAAAGACCTTATATATATGTTCTTGAAATAGAAATATGGAGTACAGTACTATTATTAGGCCATATAGGAAGAAAGTCCAGCTTACTCTTTAGTATTTATCAAAGAACAAAGATCACTTTAGTGTCTTAGTTACAGCAGGGGTCTGAATGAAGGGAAGGAATAGGGGAGGAAGGAGAAGGAGGTTGCCGGGGTGGATGTTCAGATGGTGACGGGATGACAGAGGGTCGGCTTGGTGTCGTGCGACCGGTGGCGGTGCGGAGGAGAGGGAAGCTATTAGGAGAAAGAGAGTAAGAAAAGGAACTTAGCGAAGGAGATGGGGTGAAATAGCTTATGATCCCATGGCTATTTATAGTGAAGGTTTTGGTATTATTTCAACTATAGCATTTAATAAAGTAGGCAAGTGGATTGTTAGTTTCCTCCTTGCCGACATAGCTTCATCATTTTTTAAAATTTTTTTTTCTTTAATAATATTGCAATAGAATGATAGTCAATTGAACTGTGCATAAAAGAAAATTTTGTACTTTGTCATCTGAATCGAGTACAATGTGTTAACTGTTAAAATTTTGATTTTTGGATATGACAAATTTAACTTGACTCGTATAATTAAAATTAAACCTTTATAAAATATAGATATAAAATTATCATCGTAAAATCATTATTTTTGTATGTTAAAACATTTCGGAAAATCCATATTTAATAATTATTAAACGAAAAATACGGGGTATTACAAGCAACCCAATGATCTTGACTTTGATTGTAAGTGTATCTACTAAGTCTACTTACTGCATAGGCAACGTAGGGTCATGTACAATTTATCAAGAACATAACACTACCATTCTACCAATTACCCTTGCATAGAGCTCTTGTGATACGCTAGATCCTTTGTTTTTTACTAGCTTTATGTTGGAATCATATGGCACCTTGCTAGGAACAACATCAAAAAAAATCAAATTTCTATAGAATTTTTTCTACATGGTGAGATTGACTCATGGAAAAACCATTCTCCGTTTTTCTTAGACGGATTCCAAGAATCACATCGGCTTCTCCCATGTCCTTCATTTCAAACTTAGTAGAAAGCATAGTCCTTGCATCATTCACAACATCAAGGTTAGTACCAACAATAAGCATATCATCAACATATAAGCAAATTATAACACACGATGATCCAAACTCTTTAGAGTACAAACATGAATTCGATGAATTAGCAACATAGCCACAACTCTTAAGAGTACTATCAAACTTTTCAAACCATTGCTTAGAAGCTTGCTTAAGACCATAAAGAGACTTTCTAAATTTACACACTTTGTGTTTTTGGCCTTTCACCACAAAACCTTTCAGTTGGATCATATAAATTTCTTCATCAAGGTCTTAATAAGAAAATCGTTTTGTCATCCATTTGGTGAACCACTAAGTCATGAATTGCCGCATGGGCTACCAGGTTCTAATGGTGGCAATCTTAGTCACGGGAGAGTAAGTGTCAAAGAAATCTATACCTTCTTTTTAGGTGAAACCTCTAATGACAAGTCTAGCTTTGAACTTTTCTACGGTCCCATCCAGTCTAAGTTTCTTCTATAAAATCCACTTACAATTTATAGGTTTACAACCCTTAGGCATGTCACAAAGATCCCAAGTGTGATTGAACATAATAGAATCAAGTTCACTCTTAATGGAGTCTTTCCAAAAGCTAGCATCTATGGACCTCATTACCTCATCATAAGTCTTAGGGTCGTCCTCTAAGAGAAACAAAGACACAAAATGCTCACTCAAAGAATCCACATCAAATTCTTCTACCACAAAAGAAGTCAAGAAGTCGGGTCCAAAGGAAGAATCTACTCTAGGTCTCTTGCTTCTCCTAGGGTCAACTTCTACCACTTTGGTAAAGGAAGAGGGGAGACTAGAACTAGGCATAGAATAAATAAAAGACACATCCATACTTGACTTACTAGAATGCACATCAACACTAGAAGACAAGGACTTGTTCATAGGAAAAAGTGCTAATAATACCGCATCTCTAGATTCACAAATTGTTCTATCACTTAATAACATGAACCTATACGCTGCACTATTATGAGCGTATCCAATGAACACACAATAAAAAGTTTTAGACCCGGTAGTGGATTTTTTAAAATTTTGAAAAGCCACCTTAGCCAAACACCCCCACACTTTCAAAAATTTTAAATTTGGATTATATCCCTTCCAAAGTTCATAAGGGGTTTTATCCAACTT
Source organism: Chenopodium suecicum (assembly GCA_001687025.1). Taxonomy (NCBI): domain Eukaryota; kingdom Viridiplantae; phylum Streptophyta; class Magnoliopsida; order Caryophyllales; family Amaranthaceae; genus Chenopodium; species Chenopodium suecicum. The sequence goes on along the minus strand of MATQ01000817.1, from coordinate 37,735 downwards.
CTTACGGGGCACTTATTGAGTACATAACAAGAGAAAAGAATCGCTTCTCCCGAAAAGTTATCGGATAAACCGAAACTAAGAAGCATGGCATTCATAGTCTCTTTTAAAGATTTGTTTTTCCTTTTGGAAATACCATTATATTGGGGCGTGTAAGGTGGACTAGTTTCATGTATGATGTCATTGGCTTCACACAAATCTTTTAAAAAATCTTTACCATATTCACCACCTCTATCGATTCTAACTCTTTTGATCTTTAGGTCCAATTGATTTTCGACTTCGGCTTTGTACTTTTAAAAAATGCACTTTTGGCTTCATCTTTTGATTTAAGAAAATAAAATTTATTATAACGAGAAAAGTCATCTACAAAAGTAATGTAATAATTTTTCCCACCCCAACTAGTGCATTTTTTAATGTCCGTTAAATCCGAATGAATTAATTCGAGTAATTTGGTAATTTTTGAGACCTTTTGCTTAAATGGTTTCTTAGTATGTTTCGCCTCAACACAAATTTGACATTTGTCAATTTTATCATCCATTGAGAAATTAATCAAATTCATGTCCTTTAGTTTTTCAAATAAGAAGAATTTAAGTGACCCAAATGATTGTATCAAACATCCAAAGACTCAACAATATAAGCAAAAGAAGTAATTCCATTCTTATTCATAACATTCAAAACAAACATGCCATTATTGAGGTAACCTTTCCCAACAAAGGCTCCATTCTTAGTCATTACAATCTTGTCGGCCTCAAAAACAAGTTTTAGGCCGGCTTTGTTGAGAGGGGCTTCCGATACAAGATTTCTCCTAAGAGAAGGTACATATAACACATTATTTAAAAATAAAGTTTTTCCGGAGGTAAGTTTGAGATGGAACTTTCCTTTGCCAAGGACGCCGGCGGTGCTACTATTGCCCATGTAGACATGAACACCATCAGTAACATCTTCAAACTAGGTCATTAAGGCTTTATTGGCACAAAAGTGCCTTGATGCTCCGGTGTCCAAAATTCACTCCACTTTGTTCTCAATCAAGTTGGCTTACACCACCATTGCCGCAATGATTTCTTCTTTTTCAATAACATTGGCTTGGGAGGGGCTGCCATATTTCTTAGGTCCATGCCTTCGGATGCATTAGTATGCTTTGTGACCAACGATCCCACACACATAACAAACACCTTTTATTGGCTTTTGGATCTTGTTGTTTGGAGTGAAATTGCTTTTGGACTTGTTGTTTCCCTTCTTCTTAGAGTTTTTCTTATCCTTAAGGCGGTTAGCCTCTTTAGTTATCATGTGACTAATGAGTTCTTGGAGGGTTATGTCCTTCTTCTTGTGCTTCAAAGAATTACAGTAGTCATTCCAAGAGGGAGGAAATTTCTCCAAGAAGACATTTTCTTGAAGGGTCTCGCACATCTTCATACCTTCACCAAGAATTTCGGTCACCATGTTCTCATATTCATGGACTTGAGACATGATAGGCTTCTCATCATATATTTTGAGGTTGATCCACTTGCCCACCACGTACTTATTTTTCCCGGCATTTCCCGGTCCATATTTCTTCTCCAAAGAGTCCCAAATAACCTTGCTTGAGATGAAATTGACAAACAAATCAAACAAAGTATTGTTCATATGGTTGAGGAGATGACCACGAACAAGCTTGTTATTGTTTTCCTTCTTCTTTTAAGATTTCATCACGGTTGCCGCAATGGCTTCCGTAGCCTTGGAAACATCTTCTTCCGCCTTCTTAAGCACCTCAATGATGTCTTCATATAGCACATAATCTATTTCAATTTGCTCAAAGAAAATTAGTCACTTTTGAGACCACCTCTTAAAGTTGTTACCATCAAGAGGCTCCAACTTAGAGAGGTCGAGAAGAGTCTTGTTCATAATACTATTTGCAATAGACATAATTCGTTTTCAAAATTGTTGTAAAAATGGTGTCTAATACAAAAGTTAATGGAAATAAACAAGAACAATTTAAAAGAAGAAATTTGGTGTGGCATGATAAATAACTACCTTTGAAATCGAATTTCGGCGCAACCGGGATGCACAAATGTAATCGCCAGATCATCCCCTAAGGTTACACACCACTCTCACACTAAAGCACTTTAGAGTAAGAGGTAAAGTCTATGTAAACTTATGCCCAAAGAACAAAATGTCTTTAGCTTATGTTTTGTGTATTTTTTTTAAGTATATGAAAATCAAAAAGTTCATCCTTCAATATATAATGATTGATGAAGGAAGATCAAAGGTCATAGAAGAATATTTTCATTAAAAGGGGGAATAAAATCAGAATAGACATGGTGAATTAATCACCATAAATCACTTCTTAAATGGGGGTTTACAAAGAATCACTTAAAGTAAAATAAATATAAGTTCAAACATAATAAGTTTAGAAAAAAAAAATAGTATAGCTAATAAAATAGTATAGTCTAAATTAATCACAAAATAAGTTTAGAAAATTCAAATAAAATTAATTTAGACTAAATAAAATAATTATAGTTAAAATAAAATAAAATTACTTAAGATAAAATAAAGTAAAATAATTAATGAACTATGCTATAAAACAAATCGCCAAAAAGCATCCACTTTAAAAATAAAAAAAATACGCAAAATGCATCCTCAAAGTTCAAAATTCAGTTCATCCAATTGGTTATGAACCCTAATATTCAAATTCCTTAAATTAATTGTTCAAACTTTAAAAAATAAAGGAATTTGTATATATAGGTGCTTGAATTGCATTTTCCCTTTGTGTTTGATGCAATTTTGATGGAGCTTCAATTGGTATTGGCAGAAAGGAGAAACCCCAATTCCTTGCAAAATAGAAGCAGCGTAATAGAAGCAGCGAAATAGCATAATCAAAGGAGTAAGGGAAGTGAATGGAAGGAAAAGGGGGAATGATGGAGCTTCAATTGGAATTGGCTCAAAGGAGAAGACCCAATTGCTGTAGAATTGAAGCGGAGTAATGAAGGAGAGTGGAATGGAGGGAGAAGGGGAAAAGAATAAAGGAAAAAGTGGGTTTAGTGGATCATGTGACTTGCACATGCAAGTCAACGCCGGAAATATGAGTCAATGGTCAGAATCCGGGAAGGGGTGAGACTTATCAAAAACAATTTTAAAACAGGTATGTTTTAACAAAAAAAAAAAAAAAATGATAAGATGATTTTTAACAAAATTTGGTTTTTATAAGATGGTTTTTAACAAATTTTCCTCTTCATTATTGTACAACTCACTAATTGAACATAAAATAATGAAACACCACAAATTATTCAATGCTCCACAAACCAACTACTTATCCAAATTGATCAATTACTATGAAATATTGAGACTAACCCTACGTTTGCTTCATCTAATTGTTGTAGAATTGAAGCAAAGTAATGAAGAAGGAAAGTGGAATGGAGGGAGAAGGGCAAAAAAATAAAGGAAAAAGTGGGCTTAGTGGGTAATGTGACTTGCACGCCAGAAATATGAGTCAATGGTCGGGATCCGGGAAGAGGTGGGACTTAACAAAAAAAAAACTTCTAAAATAGGTGTGTTTTGACCACAAAAAAATTTATAAGATGGTTTTTATAAGATGGTTTTCAACAAATTTTCCTAATGAAGATTGTATTTTATAATTTGCATTCAAATTCTAGTAGTGACGAAATTTAAGCTAACTTGTACGTTATTCTTTGTAGAAAAATATGATGGATAGGCTCAATATGGGAAGGATCACCAATCACGGGATGTACCGATCTCCTATACGATATAATGAAAAATTTATAAAAGATTTGATTTCTGGAGGAAATGGAAGCAGTGTCATTTATATAGCCTTACTTCATGAGAATAAAGAAAGCTACTTTGAGAAAGCAATTGAAAGATTTCCAAATGTGATATACCAGAAAGACTCAAATGGAGATACTCCATTGCACATTGCTGCCAGAATACCATCGGATGTAGCAAGGAATGTGTTGATGAATTCTCTCAAGCGCTGGAAGGATAACAATAGGCAATCTCTAAGCGTACCACCGTGGAGGGTGAAAAATTCGAGAGGCCATACAATATTCCATGAAGCCGTACGCTGCAATAACTACCCTATTTTCTACGAATTGTGTCGCTTATGTGATCCCGAAGCACTGTTAGACATAAACGAGAGCTGTGAGACTGTTCTTCATTTGTTTGCAAAATACGGCCATAGTCGGGAGGCCGCCTTCGAGGGTGAGTTTCTATTTTCTTACTTACCAATCCATGACCCCGAAACCTTAATAGACTTAGTTTTAGCACGAAAATCACGGTTTTTTAAATTCTACACAGTAACCCTTAAGTGTTCACTTTAAAAGTTTCACGCTGTAACCTCAAGGTCAATTTATTGATTACGCTGTAACCTTGATGTTAACCCTCCGTTATATGTTGTCGTTAGTGGGGCCCACTTTACACCTATTTATTTTTTCCCCTCAATTTTCATGCTAAAAAAATGTTCCATTAAAGGTATTAGGAGTCATTTTAGTCCATAAGAGTCCAAATTAAGCTCAGATTTTGAAAAAAAAACCTTAAAAGCCCTTTTTTTTTTTATATCGGTTCCCATAGTTAAATTCGAAAGGTGTTCCATATTTAAAATAGATAACAAAGAAAATTGTTCAAGATTCATATCCCAATATACAATGTTGTACACTATAAGTAACTTCGTCAAATAATTTCCTGTGGATTTAAAAATTTTCGAAAATTAATGATGGATTTAGGAAATTTATGACGGATTTCAAAATAAAAGCAACGAACAATGTTCGTAGCAAATTTTTCGATGAACAACTCCGTCGGAAATTATCTAAATTCTATCGAAAAATTAAATTTTTTTTTTTTTTTTTAAAAAAAAAACTATATGGTATCAACCGCCCCTCCTCTTCCTCATTTCCCTCATTTCTCACTTCCACTCTTCTTCTTTCTTCTTCTTCTTCTTCCCCTATCTCTCTTTCTCTCTCTCTCTCTCTTTCTTCTCTCTCGGTGCTCTCTTTCTTCCCATTTCCCCTCTTCTTCCCAAGCTGTCACCCCGCCACATGTTGTTGTCGCCCCACCCCACATTGTTGCCGCCTCGTCTTACCGCCCTGCCCCATCTCGCCTTCCTTATCTAGATTTTTATTTAATCTTGATAGAGAATATCCATAGAATATTCTTCTCCTAGGTTTAGAATATTATAGTATAAGATTATCTTTATAATATCTTTACATATCTTATAGTTGCCTAATATCTTTAGAATAACCAAGGATTTAAGGTAAAAAATAAAAAAATAAAAAAAATTCTATATATATGTAGAATTTACATGGTCCAATTTGGCCTTAATATACAAAAACCAAGGCTAAATTTAATTTGGTATATTGTGGTGGAAGTAGTGATGTCAAATTTCAAACCGAAACCGTTTAACTGCCCGAAACCGACCGATCCAAATGAGAACCGAACCGATTAAAAACCGATTTTTTTGAAACCGAAAACTGACCCGAACCGTATTTTAGTAAACCCGAAACCGAATCGACCCGAATAATGTTAAACCGTATAAGAACCGAACCCGTTAACAAACCGAACCGAATATAAACCGAACTGAAAGAAAACCGAACCGAAAAAGAACCGAACC
>MATQ01000817.1:6597-30882 GCA_001687025.1 Chenopodium suecicum | reverse complement strand
AATATAAAGAACATATAGTTCAAACTCAAAGAACATAATCATCAAACTTAAAGAACATATTATGCTCATGTTCTTTATAAATATATATAATGTTCTTTTTTTGCCCATGTTCTTTTAAATATACCTTATGTTCTTTTCGGGTGCACCATGCGCATGGTGCACCCGGGTGCACCAACCATACATTAAGATGGGAGTGTGCTAGTGACATGAATATACTATTAGGCTATGTTTTAATTCAGATTCAATTATAATTTAGTAAACTTGAAATGAAACCGATATGAATAACGTTAAAGTGGTTAAACAATCGAAGAACCGAACCAGTTATAAAATGAACCGAAAAAGAACCGAACCAGTTAAAAACTGAACCAAAAAAGAACCGAACCAGTTATAAACTGAACCAAAAATGAACCGAACTGTTTCTAACCCGAAACTGTTTGAATCAGGATAAAAACTGTTTACACCGCACCGTTAACAAACCGCAACCCGTCTGCACCGAACCGTTTTCTACCTGGACTGTTTACAACCCGAACCGAATTAAAACCGCTTAAGAATAAACCGAAACCGAATCGAACCGATAACTATTTAAACCGAACCAAAACCGACCCGTGAGACAATTAAACCGATTCCAAACCGACCCGATTAAATACCGAACCGATTTCAAACCGAACCGAAACCGAACTGTCAAACCGTTTTGACAGTGCTAGGTGGAAGGTATGTTCTTGTTTTTTATTTTTATATGTGAAGTTTTTTATGTTTTCAAACTTTTTTGGGATGTGGTTGTTGATCTAAATTGTGAGCTAAACTTTATTTCAAACCATTATATTGCCATTAATGTTCTCTTCTCTTTATCTTCGTTGCATTAGAACATCAAATTTCCATTAAAAAAATTTAGTTAAATAGAACACTTATGTTAGAGATCGAATTAGTAAATTTAATGTTCTCTTCTCCTTAATTTCATGGCATTGGACCATTGCAATTAATATTAATATTATGTACTAAAGTAATCACCAGAATTATCTCTAAAGTACATGTGTTGTGTTTACAACAAAAAAAAAAATCGCCAAATTATTTTATTTTATTTTTATAAAACTAATAAGATAATTGATAAAAAAATATATACAATCTAAACAACCTTAACAATACTTCCTCCGTTTTTTAATAGTTGCAACACACTTTTTCAGAGAATTTAACAAATGTGGGGTTCACATGATATAATACACTTTAAAATAGGATGAGTGGTTGTTAGGAGTGTAATTTAGTGGGCCATGTGCTTTAAAAAATAAGGGAAATAGTATAAATATCCCTCAATTAACTTTCCATTAATAGTGAGTTGCAAATATTGTGACATTTTCATTTTAGCAAAAGTGTTGCAACTATTAAAAAATGGAGTAAGTAAAACAACACCACCATTAATAAATTGAAATCCAAATTTTGGATTTTTTGAATCCATAATGTAGCGGTGAAATCCAATTTTTAGATTATTTTTGGGGTGTTATTTTCCTATAGTAAAAGTTTGGAAAATATGTCAATTACTACCGCGAATTGATGTCATTTTGAAAATTAATATCACGATATAAAAATCTTGTGAATTACTACCATAAAAAATTTTAAAAAAAATTTTAATGGTGACCCCCAACTTTTGCAACGCACACATGGTAACCCTCTTGAAAATCATTTACACAAAATAACCCCATTTAAGAATTTTATCTCACTTATAATTTTATTTGTTTAAAAGTTAGTTAAAGTTAACTATGGTTAGGTTTGTTTTAAGAAAAAAGAGTAAAATAAAAAAATAAAAAAAAAAGTCAACTTACCCAAACACCAACCTAGCCACCCCTATCAGCCACCACCTTCACCTCCACAATGCCACTTAGCCGAAACATAAACCCTAACCCCCACCGCCTCGTTTCCGACCCCTCTTCCTTTTCCCCGTCCCGTTTTTGCCACTCCCTCCTCCCATTAGCTGAACCGAAACCAACCTTAATCGAAACCCTAGCCCCACCTGAACCGAAATCACTTTCAGATTTAAGTAGGTGGGGTGGTTTCGGGTGCTGAAACTAATGGCGAAGAGGTCAGAGTTTAAGAGGAGATAAAAAGGGAGGGTCGTGGGCTACTAGGCTATGGTGGAAGGAGGAGCGGTGGTCCGCATCGGGTCTCTGGGTCTGGTTGTGGCTTTGAATGAAGTGTCGGGTCTGGGTCTGGTAGGCGATGTCGGTTTGGCGGCTGGTTGAAGTTGAAGGTGGCGACGTTAGTTGGTTGACGGTGAAGGTAGTGGCGACGAATTGGTGAAATTGAAGGTGGCTGGTTGTTTTTCTTTCTTTTTTTTTTTTAATTTGGTCTTTTAAAAAACAAAAATAAAAAATAAAAAAAAAATAATAATAAAAAAACCTGACCATATAATTTTTTTTTAATGAAAACCCACTCATTAATGTTATTGTTAGGATAAAATTCTTAAAAGAGATCATTTTGTATAATGAATTTTCAAGATGGTCACCATATGTGCGTAGTAGAAGTTGGGGGTCACCATTGAGAATTTCCCAAAATGTAAAAAAATTTGATGTTACTACCAACTTCCCCTTCAGAGCATTTATGATGTCATATTTCCTCTTAACCCATGTTTAACTCACGGTTAACCCTTAGTTAAATTTTTAAATGACCCAAAAAAAAGTAAAAGATAAAATCCCTCCGAACCATGGTAACCCTAGCTAACTAATCTTCCTTCTTCACCATTGCGAAATACCCTCCAAGCTTCTTACTTCAAATTCACACTAATTCTTCCCATTGATTCTCCAATTGCTCCTCGTGATGAACATGTAATTCACCTTTATTAAATTCGCCTTTAAGTATTTTTAAATTCTAGGGTTTTCAAATTTTAGGGTTTTCGAATTTCAGGGCTAATAGATTATGATTTTGGTTGATTAACATAGGATTTTTGTAATTCTCTTTGAATTAAGCTATCAACAAAGCATAATATGTGATTTTTTTTAATTAAGCTATCAACGAATTCTAGTTTGGATTTGTAAATTATTTCTTTTTCGGTCCTCTCCTCTAGTAAATCCTTCCTTTTCATTCATTGCTCGAAAATTTGATTAATTTTGCAAAGTACATGATTTGTTGCATAGCAAAACACCGCGACACCAATTTGTAGAGTAGATAGTCTTCAGTGGAGGTTGAAGGTCAAAGGGTCAATGTGGAGTTGTAGAAAAAACAAAGGAAAGAAGGGGTTGTAGTTTAAATTAGCTACGGTAACCATGGGTTAATAGGAAATTTTATTTTTCCTTTTTTGTGGGCCGTTTAATCAATTAATAAAGGGTTAAAGGGAAAAGATGACGTCATAAATGGTCTAAAGGGGATGAAGGTAGTAAAATGAAATTTTTTTTAAAATTTTAGGGTAGTAATTCATAAGGTTTTTTTATTTTGTGGTAGTAATTTTCAAAAATACATTAATACGTTGTAGTAATTGACAAATTTTCCTAAAAGTTTTTTTAGTGGTGTTATAATCCTTTTTTTTTTTAGTATTTTCTGGTAATATTTTGCAAACTTTTCATTTTTTGATAAGAAGCTGACACGTGACAGTGGTGATGTCAAGAGTAAGTATTTTGGTATTAGTTATCGATAAAAAAAAATAGCAATTTTTTTTTTTTGACAATATAAAAAAAAAAATTAATTTACGAATAGAGGAATTATATACTTACTTTCTGATTATTTTGTTACATGTTGAAGGAACGCAAATCATCAAAAAAAGCAACTTTGCTGCATATATGCGCGACGTAGATGGCTTCACCCCAATTTTAAGAGCAATACACTCTGGCCAAACCGAGAAAGCTTTTAAGATTTACGATCGTTTTCCTGCATCTTTACGTATGAGTGATTATAGTGGTAGAACAGTGTTGCACCATCTATGCACTTCAATCATAAAAGACGGCATTGGTGAGTTAGAATCGCTCTTTAAAAACCTGGGAGATGATTTCACTGTAATGAGTGACCTAATGTCTTCACAAGATATTGATGGTAACACTCCATTACATATTGGCATCTTGAATCGTAATTTTGAGGTTGTACAATGTTTCATCAAACATTTCACCAACACAACATCAAGCTCAGAGATGGAGTTGTTCATACACCTGAAGAACAATGATGGAAAGTCAGTTAGGGACATGATTTCAAATGGATCAGACATTCCTCAAATCCTAGTAATCTATCTCATCAATCTATTGTCAGTATTACCATAAACAGTATATAAGTTTATCAATTCCTAATGTTAATTATCGCATGCATTAATCTTTTTGCAGAAGAAACTCATGAATCAATTACTGGGTGTAGAAATTACATTGAATGACAAGCTTTATGAGGCAGCTACAAATGGGGATATAGATGTGTTTTATGAAGTTACAGAAGAAGAGCTTATAGGCCAAACCCCAGATGGAAGTAATATCGTTCATATAGCCCTTCGACATCATCAACTTCCCTTCGTTGAGAGTGTTCTCAAAACTAGGACCTTTTCCTTAATATATAAGGAGGACTCAAAAGGAGATACACCTTTACATATTGCTGCGAGGCTTCAACCTTCTGATCATGCATTGAATTTCTTTAAGTCGTTGATGGATTCCTGGATCCAAATGAATGAGTATATTAGTAACCCACCGTGGATGGTGAGAAATTCATCAAGAGGGGATACAATCCTTCATGAAGCAGCAAGGGCGGGTAATACTAACATTATTTCCTCATTTTGGGCGTTGCTGCATAACAATGAGGTCACGGATGACAATGATACATCTTCATTTTGGGCGTCGGTTACGGGTGGCTTTGGGTTTGTGGCGAATTTATCTGCGTTAAAATTTTTTGACATTGCTAATGTGAATGATCATGGTGAGACTGTTCTTCATGTGATAGCTAGATACGCCACTTACGCTGGTATGTTTTTCTACCTCTTACATTTTATTTGTTAGTTGTTTGGGAGTATTAAAATATACATGGAAAGATATATATTTATAACATTTTTTTTTGGGTGCACATATTTATATGAAAGTTTTTTTTGTGTACAATCGTCACTCATATATATTATACTAAAAGATAAGCACCTCAATGCGAGACTGACAAATATCTCTTAATGATTTGTCTTCTTTTAATTTTTTTTTTATTATATATTTATGTTTCCATATAAAAAAATATTTTATATATATCTTATTCCAAATATCTACATAACCTATTATAGTAAAGTCTATAAATATTATTTCTCAAATAAAAAGAAAGTGTTAGGATTATATTTTGGGAAATTGCCTTTATCGATAGCATACTAGTATAGAGTGATATTTCTTTGCTCATAATGTAATCAATTACTATAATAGATGGACGCGATAATGGTCAGAGCATCTATTATAGTAAAGTCTAGCAATATTATTACGACATAATGAGCAAAGGATAGAATTATACAAGTATTTCGGATTATATGATATGAGCATAATGAACAGAGCATTTATTGTATAGTAAAGTGTAGACAAATTACTTCTCAAAAAAAAAAAAGTCTAAAAATGTAATGGTAGCATGATACGATATAAATAAAATATTCTAAAAATATTAAAATTAAATTATAATATTCAAATAATAAAATAAGATACAATATTTTTTGTATTATTATCCTCTATATAAACAATAGTAAGCCGTAACGGTTAATACATTGTTCTTCAATATGACATTCACTATGATATTTGACCTCACCCCTCTTAAAAATTCATTTTTAATAAATTAAATTAACTTAGATTAAATAAAATATATTTATCTAATGCAATTTTAGATTAATATAGAGTTTATGAATTGTAAATATACAAATTAAAGTGAAATTAAATTAACTTAGATTAAAAATATATTTGTTTTTTTTTGAGTAAAAGATATTAAGATAAAACATATATAGATAATGCAACTTTTTCATGAAAAAGAGTTAAACAATATTTTCCTAACAATAATTATACCAAAAATTAATGCATATATAATAATTAAAGATTTCGTACAATTTTAAATTTTTTTTTTATTAGGATCTTGCTAACGAGCACCTCGGGGTGTTAGATAAGGATTAATTATATTGGTTGAAATAATATTAAGTTAGGAATGCATGACAAAATCAGCGTCGTTCGGTGTAATTAATGTTAGTTTTACTCTAATACTTTCACTTTTAATTCTCTTATCTAATGCCCCGGGGCGCTCGTTAACTTTTGCCTTTTTATTAACATAGATTTCTAATGAAATTTATATGAAGAATATTCTCATTTTTATAACCATTAAATTTTCATAATTCTGTACTAATGTAATTTATTAAAAATTTAAATAATTACAATATAAGAATACATGTCTTTAAAAAAATATATTACATACATGATTGGGTAGTTGATGAAATTTGTCATTTATTCTTAAAAATTTTAATATATATTTTTTATTCATATAAAAATTAATCGATATCCAGTGGCGGATCCAGGATTTCCGTGCATGTGAGTCACCATTTGAAACCACCTTTACCTACCACCACTACCCACCCTAGAATCTCACCCATTTACCGCAAAAACCACATTAAGACACCACAAAAGCCACCCCTTAACAAAATTTACAAGAATACAAACATGAAATTCCAACAAAATTAAACCCAAAAAATCAACAAATCATATCCAAAAATAACAAAAATCAAACAATTTCACCACGAAAATCAAACCTAAAAATTAATGAAAATCAAACCACAAATTTACCCAAATATAACACGAAAATCAATTAATCAAACCCAAAATTTGCCATAAAATCAAATCCAAAACTCAACGAAAAACAAAATCAAACCTAGAAATTAACGAAAATCAAACCCACTAAAACAAACAACAAAAATCAACAAAAAACCGAAGGGAAATCAACTTTTAAAAACGAAACAAAAAATCAAACAAAACACGAAACCATACCTCAAACCTCTAATTACCTCGAATTTGGTTTAATAAGGCCGAATTCGACCATGAAAATTCTAGATCTAGATTTTTCATGGTCGAATTCGACCTTAAAAACCATTAAATTTATCAACACCACCACCTAAACCTTCGAAAATTTCCGAGACAAATAACTGAATAAGAAGAGGAAAGTGAAGGAAAAGAGAAGAGGAAAGTGAAGGAGAAAAGAAGGAGAAGCGTGGGGAAAGAGAAATGAAAGAGGAGAGAGAGAAAAAAGAAGGAGGAGCGGCTTGAATGCTTGATGTGAGAGAGGGATTTAGGGTTGTGAGGTTTCCAATATTTTAGTTTCACGCGTTTTGGGCCTTTTGGCCGTTTTCTGTTGTTTTTTGTTTTTCTTTTCTTTTTTTTTAATTTTTTTTGGCACTGCCGAATCCATATCTATAAACTTGTGTTGTATATTCCATCAATTGTTACTTGATTGGTTGTATGGATATTATGTAATTGTTTTTGACACAATGTTTTACTTAGGAAGATGTATATAGTGGTGGGTCAAGTATAAAGTTATTATTGTGTCTAAAGCTTTGATGAATACGACGGTAAAGCAAATATTCGATTATATAGCTGCTAAAGTGAATGGTATGGTAAGAAAATTATAGTTTCTATCTTTGGGAGGTAGGAAATGATTTAGTCGACTTCTCTTGTATAGTTACGTGGAGTATAATTTATTTATTTTCCAATTAAAAAAATAACATTATAAAAAAATAAAAGGGATTAAAATTAAATTAATACAAATGACATAATTAACTTGTTTTTGAAGAGCCCTTTATTACTAATTGAATTATGTTAGTTTTTTTCCCTACGGGATTAATAATGCTTTTTAAAAAAATTAATAAGTTGATTTATAAACCGTGCATCGCACGGGCACTGTGCTAGTTTTTTATTAAGGGTAATATTATACATAGCCTTTAGGGCTACATATAAGCATTAAATAGGCACTAGAAAATTGTGTAAAGTTTAGAAATTATGAAAATATAAACACTAATTACACTAATTTACGCATGTTTTTGTCAAAAATTCCTAATTTTATACCATTTTCAAGAGTGTATTAAATGCTTATATATATCCCTTAGAAATTCTTTAAATACTATTTTGTGTCCATGACGATAAACTTTGTAGTTTAATTTGTCAATAAAATTATTTTTACCATTCTTCAAAAAAAATAAAAAATAAAAAATAAAAAATAAAATTATTATTTTTACCAAAATAAAATTATTTTTTACTAATGCAAAAGCTTGTAATTATTGTAGCTCCCCAAAAGCTCATCTGACCCCAAGGTGGCACATATCCTATAAAAGCTGTCACAATCATTAATAAGAAGATTACAACTCCGAGACACCGAACAAAATCCCTAGGACTGCTATAACTCGCATGACATAGACCACGAAAAATATGAAGGTGAACCACAATGAGAAACATACTTGTCCCATTAGCATGCATATAACGGAGCAACTAGCCTCTTTCAACATCCCACATCCCACATCCCTCATAATGTGTTCTATGCGGTTGAAAGCTAGATCCACACGAGGTTTTTTTTTTTTTTTTTTTTTTTTTTTTTTTTTTTTTTTTTTTTTTTTTTTTTTGTAAAATAAATTAAGTATACTATAAATAGATCTTATTTTAAAACTAAAACAAAATTTATGATGGAAATAGATTCGAGTTATAAGATATTTATTAAAGGTTAGGATTATTTATTAGTGATATGTGTCACAATTAAATCGATTTGTCGCCAATGTGGCACGACAAATAGTTCAATTATGACAAAAGTTAGGATTAATTTTGTTTATATGAATATTAAAAGTAATCTATATAACATTTTTATCTTAAAAATTCTATTTAATATTCGCTTATCATATGTGTCACAATTAAGGGCCTCTTCACTTTTACTTAATTTCAGTTCAACTCTAATCAGTTCAGTTCACTTCAGCTCCTAATTTCCTTCTCTCATAAAATATTAATTTCAACTCAGTTTAGTTCAGTTCAGTTCAACTCCAATCAGTTCAGTTCAACTCAGTTCACCTCCAATCAGTTCAGTTCAGTTCAGCTCAGTTCAATAAATGTGAACAAGCCCTAAATCTATATGTTGTCCATGTGGCATGACACTTTGCGAAAAACAGGAACGTTAAGTGTCGCTGTCTTGTGACCTAGCTACGAGACAATTGGCTTTATTTATTAGTGATATGATATGAGTAAGGTATATAGAACCTAAAAAGGATAACTTTCAGTCATTTAAAATAACAAACCTGAAAACCCCAGTTTTGGACCTGATCCGGACTGGCACCGAAATCCTGAATTTCAAGGACCGGGACCTTAAAAAATAAAGGAAGGATCTCGCACGAGAGGTCAACATCGAAAAAATAAAGTCAATAATTGTCGGATTCCAACCTTAAGGTCCCTCAAAACAACAAAATAAACTTCTAAGGTCTTTTTAGACCACTTTAAACATATAAGGTTATTCCAGATAAAATAGTGAACATATATGTCCCTTCTAGACAAATTTTCCTTTAAAAATGATAGAAAAAATCATACTTGAACACACCATTGGCTAAAAAATGGGAAGTATATCTAGGTATTTAGCGTAGGAATCATGCAAATTCTTAACAACGACAAGTTTTCACATATATACTACCAACCTCAAGTTTCAGATTAGGAGCTAGTGGTGGAACTAGAAATTTTAGACCGAGGGGACAAATGGATATCACATAATTTGACAAATATGATGGAAAAATCAATATATACTTGAACACATCGATAGCTGAATAGCTAATGTCTTACAACTGAAAAAATCCAAAATCTGTAAGCTAGAGATTATATGTTCATGTGGAATCTTATTAAATTTGTCATATTGTATATTTTATTAATTATTAATACCAAGTTTTTACAATTTATTTAACAACTTCAATATATTTACTAAAAAACAAGTTGACCCCTAAATATCTTATCTCACATTGAACCAAAATATCTTACATATCTCAATTAAACTCTTAACAACTTCATTAGCAGAATTCTTATCATCGTTAGACTCTTAACAACTTCATTAGCAGAATTCTTATCATCGTTAGAAGTAATTATTATAGATACATAAACATGTAAGAAAATCGGGTGTACAATAATTATTGTTTTTTTGTTGTAAAGTTTTATTAAAAATAAATAATAGTTACATCGAAATAAATTAAAGTTGATCTCTCACGTGACCTTATAAATAAAGGGGTTATTTTTTAAGGTCTTGTGAGGGATCAACGTCGGAGAAAAAAGTCAATTATTGCAATATTCCGATTCCAAGATCCTTGTAGACCACTTTAAATATATAAGTTCCTTCCTAAAAAAAATAAGAACATATATGTCCCTTTCAAATAAATTTTCCTTTTTAAAAAAAAATATATGATGTACATTTGTCTTCTAGCTTGAATTTTCTGATAGCTCCGCCACTAGTTCCTACTCTTAAACTTAAGGTACTATATATGTCAAAACTTGTCGCTGTTGCCACTTAAGAACTTGCATGATTCCTGCTCTAAATACGTAGATATAGTTCTCACCCATAAACAATGAAACGTTATTTCTACAACCCAAAACCTGAAATTGCATTCCTCACTCGGAATATGCTATTGGTTTATGCATTATAATGGCGTGCCCCAGTTCCACTTCTTGAGAAACAAGAAGAGTACTTTTAGTGGCATTTGTGTAATTAAAATGCATTTGAAATTGTAAACTAATGGTATTAAAATTAAGGAAAAATTAGAAAAAATAATCCCAACTTTCATCAATTTTGTTAGAATAATCCCAACTTTGGATTATTCTGGAATAATCCGAACTTTGGGGGGTGTTCTTTTTCTTCAATCCCAAATACCGGTTACCGATTGAATGGAATAAATTTTTTTTTTTTATTTAAGTGACACGTGTCACAAATTAATTGGCTAAAAATATTTAAAAAAAAAACAAATAATCTTTCAAAAAAAAACAAAATAAATTAAAAAACCCACCAACCAAAGCCCCAACCACCCAGCCAAGCCGGAAACCACCCAGCCTAGCCACCTCCCTCGCCGTATCGCCGGCCTTCCCCCACCCCTGGAGTCGCCGTTCGAGCCAAACCACCACCCCTGGAGTCGCCGTTCGAGTCAAACCCCTAAAACATCAACCCCACTCTCGAAAACCCCAAAAACCGGCGGAATCCCTCAAAGCCACCAACCCACTCCCGAAAACTACCAAAAACCCCTCCCCACCATCAAAAACCCTAGACGCTAGGGTTTCGAGGTGAGGGAGGAGTGTTTTGCGGTTTCGTGGTTGCGATTTAGGGGTTACGGTGGTTCCGTGGTTTTGGGGTTGGTGATTTCGGTGGTTGTGTGGGGCAACGGGGAGAGGGGAAAACGGCAAACGGAGATTCAAGGGGTGGGGGGGATGCGGCGGCCTAAGCTGTGGTGATGGAGGTTAGATTAGGTTGGTGGGTTGGCGGGCTAAGCTGTGGTGGTGTGCAGTGGTCAGGGTGGATCGGTGGTGGAAGGGAAGATGGGTGGTTTTCTGATATTTAAAAAAAAAAAAATAAATAAAAAATAAATAAATAAAATTGGACCAATCAGGACTTGACACGTGTCAAGTGACCTGATACAATAGGTCATTGACTTTGGTTGACCGGTTTGGGATTGAAGAAAAAGAACACCCCCCAAAGTTCGGATTATTCCAGAATAATCCAAAGTTGGGATTATTCTACCAAAATTGACGAAAGTTGGGATTATTTTTTCTAATTTTTCCTAAAATTAAAAGAAGTTCCGACTATAAACTCCACTATTGTTGATGACTTGGACTAATCTAGACAGCGGCGTAAGGATTCCATTGCAGCTTCGTCTTTCACCTCCACCAACATCATCACCTAACCTTCCTCTTTCGTCTCCACCAACAACAACCATCGACACCACCTTTCTCTTTCGTCTGAATTGTCTCCACTGACGACAACAACCATTATCGTCGGCGAAAATCCCTTTAAGAAAGGGTAAATTTTATTGCATGGTCAACCCCAAAGGGTAAGGGTGACCGTTCTCCATTAAATTTGTGTGCTTGTGTCATTGAGCTCGAATTCCTCCATTCAAACTCGAATTCCTCTATTGAAATTTATTCTTACTGTTAGTCGCTCTTTTGGTCAACACCTTAGCTTGACCTCCCTCTTTCGACAAGTAATATCTGAATGTGGAGCTAGGTAATCCGGGCAGTAGCAGTACTGAGTCTACTAACTATAAGTGGGGGTAAGTTGAACAAGGGGTGAATTGAACAAGGGTAGGGATAACTAGGGATGTCAGTGGGGCGGGTCAAGTAGGAGACCCGCTCCATCCCCGCCCCAGTGGGGCGGGGATGGGTCTCGGTTTGGCGGGTGGTGGGGCGAGGATGAGGATAAAAACCATACCCGCCATGGGTGATGCGGCGGGGGTGGATTTTAAGTTGTACCCGCCCTACTTCATACCCGCGATCCTCACCTCATACCCACATCAATATACTTTTATACTTTTTTTATAAAATAATTACGTGACATAAAATATTTATTATAATACTTTATACTACACTTATATTGTGAACAAAAATGTGTATAATATTAAGAATGTTTTTTTAAAAAATTATAGGAAAATTTGACAATTACCACCTTCTATTATGTCCATTTTAGCAATTACCACCTACTTTTTTTTTTTTTTTTGAAAATTACCACCTCCTATTTTCAAAAAATTAAAAGTTACCACCTTCTTGCCCCCCAACTACCACGTGACGTCATTTTAGGCCCATTCTTTCCCTTCCCTCCCTATTTCCCTCACATTTCTCATTCCTATGTGGATTCTCATCTCCCCTTTCACTTTTTTCCCCCCAAACCACCAATAACTGTTCGTCAATTTTGATTTGGAGGAGTGAATTGAAGTGTTTTTGATTGTTTGGAGAAAAAAAAGTGAAAGGGAGGATGAGAATCGAGTTAGGAATGAGAAATGTGAGGGAAATAGGGAGGAAAGGGAAAGAATTAGCCCAAAATGACGTCATGTGAGAGTTAGGAGGCAAGAAGGTGGTAACTTTTGATGTTTTTGAAAATAGAAGGTTGTAATTTTCAAAAAAAAAAAATAGAAGGTGGTAATTGCTAAATTGGACATAACAAAAGGTGGTAATTCTCAAAATTTTCAAAATTATAATCCGTATTAATTATGTAGGATTGTTATTTGAGAGACGAACATTAGGTGGGTTTTGGGTGGGGATTAGGCAGGTATTTGGTGGGGATTAGGTGGGGATGAATATCCAAGTGGGGGGAGGGGGTGGGGCGGGATGGTTTTGGAGTTAACTACAAGAAAAAGGGAAATTAGCAACTGATTTTTGCGACTACCATAATAATCAGTTGCAAAAATTATTTTTGCGACTGAAAAAAAAAACGAGTAGTCGCAACTTTTGCAACTGATTTTGTAGTAGTTGCTACGCGGTCACTAATTAGCAACTAATTTTTGTAACTACCATAATAATTAACCGCAGGAAGTATTTTTGCGACTGAAAAAGACGAGTAGTTGCCAATTTAGCAACCGACTTTGTAGTAGTTGCTATACGGTCGCTAATCTGCGACACTTTTATGACTTTTTTGCGACTAAATTTTAGTTGCTAATCTGCGACACTCTTATAAAATTTTAGAAGGAAAAATTAGCTATGCAAAAAACATTGCAGGAAATGGCATCACTTGTAAAACAAGTTTACCGTCCTTATAAGCCTCTTACGCCTACAGTCACCCGCTCTCATGATATAACTAAGTGATTTTTATTTTCTTGGTGGTAATTTTATGAACAATTGGTCTTTTACATTGTCATTAGTTCTTATTTAAAGTAGCTTTTTTTTATATAGGAGGTGACTTTTGAAACAATTAGTCATATGAGTTAAATATTATTTTTTTAATACATTGATACAAAATTCATAATATTTTGGATATTTGAATAAAAGTAACATTTTGGTTATTTGAATTTATGCGTGGGTACCTTTTTTTTTTTTGTGATTAATATTGGTCGTTGCTAAATTATGGTCTCAAATATTGATAGTCAGTCGTAAATATTTAGCGACTGCAAATTTGGTTTAGAGACTAATTAGTTAGTTGCAAAATCATTAGTCTCAGTAGTCGCTAATCTGTCATAAATAATTAGTTTTGTAGTCGCAAAAATTTGGTCTCGTATGTAGTTGCTAATGCGTCGCAAAAAACATTAGTCGCAAATCCGTCACAATAAAACTAGTCTCTGTAGTCGCAAAAGTTTAGTCTCGTAGTCGCAAAAGTTTGGTCTTGTAGTCGCTAATTCGTCGCAAAAGTAGTCTTAAAACATTGATCTTTGTAGTTGCTAATCCGTCGTAAATATATTACGACAGACAATAATTTAGTTGCTAAAATTTGAAAGTTAGTCGCTAAATGGTAGTTGCAAAGGCGTTGCAAAGGCGTTGCAAATTTGTCGCTACATTTGCGACTGTTCAAAAATTAGTCGCAAAAATGGATTTGCGACGAGGTCTTTGGCAAAGAACCAAAGTAGTTGCAAATCCGTCGCAAATCCATTTTTGCGACGGATTTGCGACTACTTTGGTCGTCGCTAATTACCCTTTTTCTTGTAGTGGTTGTACCCGCTAGGGCGGGGATGGGGATGAATATTAGACCCGCCGCGGGAATGGAGATGAGGATGAAAATGTTAGGTGGGGATGGGGATGAGAAGGCCAACATCCACCCTGCCCCGCCCCATTGACATCCCTAGGAATAACGTGGTTAACAAGCCTGTCAACTTCAAAATAGACAGAATTTGCAAAATTCGCTTTTACCCTTAACTGTTCATGGGGTAATTCCATATTTAACCTCATGAGAAACGCTTCTTGTTTCTCAAGAAGTGAAACTTGGAATTACCGCATTATTATTTGATACTCTTAAAGTCCTTTATGTTCTAAGACTAGCCTTCTCCTAATTTCTACTCCAAACTATTTGTGTGTCTTCACATATATTTCGTTAAATAACATAGTTGAAGTTTGATTGTCATTATCTACACATTTTATAGAGAATATCCATAGAATATTTTTATCTTAGGTTTAGGATATATTTTGTATAAGATTATCTTTAATATTTGTACATATCTTATAGTTACCTATTATATTATGATTAGGTTTCTTATAGTAACCCTATATATATTAATCAATGGAAATCACTCTCATGAAGGAGTTTATATTATCTGACATGGAAGGAGTTTTATTATCTGACAACATTATTTAATTTTTATTCTGATCTTTTGTTGAACGAGAAACTGCTAATGATTAATGTATAATGTTGTAGAAAAAGATTTTCTGGAGAAACACTCTCAACGAATGAAGTCTCTAGTCTACAAGCGTGATAAGGAGGGCTTCACTCCTATTTTAAGAGCAGTACAAAGTGGCCGACTCGGGATGGCTAAGCTTCTTGTTCAACAGTTTCCTGCATACGTTGGGCTTAGAGATAATAAAGGTCAAACAATTCTGCACCACCTAAGGGCTTTGGTCGTAGACCTTGCTGATGATTTGAGAGATATATTACCGGTCTGGAAGGATTTCTTCAAGTTTTCTGAGGTTGATGGTCTTAGAATTGTACAAAATGAAGATGGGAACACTCCCTTGCATTTAGCCATTGTTGATGCGGATTATACTAAAGCGAAATTTCTCATGGAAGTGTGTCTCCAGTCAAAAAACAAACAGGAATTAAATATTGTTAACAATGATGGTCAATCAGTTTTTGATTTACTCTCAGCACAAGCCCATTTGCCTACCATGGTGCGTAATGCTTCAACTTCATCTCTCTTTCTATATGTATCTTTAATTTGTATTAATTTGTGTAGTTATGGATTCACTTGCAGCATTTGTTAAAACTTAAAAGTATCAAATATGGATGTAGCTAGCAATTGATGTACCTCTTACAAGCTTGGTATAAGCAATTGATAAACACTTTTATCTTCTGAAAATTGGAACAATGCTAATAAATTTTCGTTTTAACTACTTGTGCAGAAACAACTGCTACCATTGGTAAGCAGAAGCAATGTGAAAGAGAGGGAATCCATGGATAAATTGATGAAGGAAGATCTCTACAAAGCAGCTGTAGAAGGAAGTACTGAAATTTTTGAAAAGGCTATGGCTGAAGCTCATTCAGTGATCGATGTGGAAAGTGGACAACGAGAACTTGATGCAGACTACTTTTGCCGTCAAACACCGGGTGGAAATAATATTATTCACATAGCTCTTAGACATGGAAGTGCAAATGCAGATCAATTTGTTGAGATTGCTGTAAAACACTTCCCGAGTCTTAGCATGCGACCGGATAATAATGGAGACACACCCCTTCACCTTGCTGTGAAGTGCAAGGACCGTAAGTCAGGGGAATTACTAGTAAATGCATCCAAAGGTTTTCTAGGCGAGTTAGATGAAAGACGGAAAGCATTTTATGTTGCCCCATGGGCTGTGAAAAATAACAAAGGTAATTTTCCGATTCATGAGGCTTTACAGACCAACAACCTCAATGATGCATTCATTCTGCTTGAATGTGACGATGAGGCCGCTTCTCGTGTGAATGACTTAGGCGAGACTCCACTCCATTCCTTTGCCAAAAATGGCTTTTCTATTAGTAAGTCTCTTTTCCATGTTACAGAGTGTTTAATTCTATACAATGTCAGGCCTAGACGAGATTTGAAGCCTTGACCTTAAGTCAAACAAAAATTTAAGTTATGATTTGAGTTTCATAATTGATTTAAGATTCTATCACCATGCAGATGATGAAGTAGCAAACAACTTTGTGAAGAGATTAAGTGAGCCGAGCAATCGAGCAGCTTATATGAGAAATGATGAAGGCCTAACCCCATTGATGTGCGCAGCTAGGTCTGGTTGTTTCCAAGTTTTATGTGATATACTTAAACATCATCCTCAATCAGCATACCTCCTAGATTCAAGTGGCAAGACTTTTTTGCATTTGTTGCGTTTTACGGGTGAGGATGCTGATAGGAAGAAGTTATTCGATATCCCTGAAGCTGATGCACAAAGATTAGTGCAAGATTATGATGGAAACACACCCCTCCATCATGCCATTCAGACTGAGAACACTGCAGCTACAATTTCATTAGCTAAAAGATGTTTAGAGACGAAACTAACAGAACTAGAATTGGCAAATAAAAGGGGACAAACAATTCGGGATTTACTTGCATTACATGATGTCCCAAATGAGGTATGTGTATTATAATTTGTTTACTTGCATGCATCATCATAGTCGGACCGGGCTTGTTTAGTTCACCTTAGTTTTGTTTATATTATCTGATCTGATTGACTGATTTGACCAAACATTGCGATAATGTACAAAGAAAAAATATATCAAATGTAGTCTTATTAAATTCCTAATAATGTACCTAGTATATTTTTCTAAGAAAATTTTGTCATAAATTTTTTTTTTTTGTATTTATTTGTTATAAACCTCCTTATAAAAAAAATTTAACAAGAACATATTTTAAACAAAAGAGGTTTTTTTGCGACATCATACCTTATGCTGAAAATGGAGTTAACCCTGTTTTTCAACGTTCACTACACCAAGTGCTAGGCACATACTCACTCAATACCACTCTCTTTTATTTTTTTTCCCTTATTCATTCCAGTTAAACTTTCTTTTCTTTCTCCTCAAATCTAATTTATAAGAACTTTTGGGCTGCAATTTGCAATTTTTTTTAAATGGCTGCAATTTACAAAGTACAAATTTTAAATGGGTGCAATTGACAAATTTCCTAGATTTTTAGAGATAAAAAAAATGGCATATAAAACAAACAAAGATCTAATCTGAATTTAATTTTTATGATTTGAATTGAAATGATATTATTTTTTCAGAAATAAGTAAAAATAAAGGGAATTAAATAAACGTAACCCTTAATGTTTCTATATTATTGTTTATTTGTTTCGTGTTTAATACTTTTCATTACATGCAACAGACAGTAAAACAAATTCGGCATAAAATGCCGGAGGCAGTGCACTTAGCTAGAAGATCATACGGTATTTGCAAGACAGATACGAAAGAGTCTGCCAATGCTCTCTCTGTGGTTGCTGCCCTGTTGGCAACTATAACTTTTGCAGCTGCCTTTCAGGTACCTGGTGGGTTTAATGGCGACAATGGCTCTCCTATTCTTCTGGCAAAGACGGCATTCATCATTTTCGTTACATCAAACTCAGGTGCAATGTGCTGCTCAATGCTTTGCCTTTTCTTACTACTTTGGGTGATGGTTATTGGAAACATCCACGACTCTCTCGGGATATTAGATATCGCTATACACCTGCTTCGTGCATCCTTCTACCTCACATTGCTTACATTCACAATGGGTGTGTTTGTGGTTACTGCTGAAAAGAGTTTATGGTTGGCTCTCTTGGTTTGTGGACTCTGCTTCATTACCTTCCTTCTTACTTGGAAGCAATCAATCAGTTTGGTTGCTAACAATGGCGGTGGTGTTGCTACTGCTATTAACAAGTTTAAAAAGTTCACTGTGGAACCAATTCAAGAGCAATTCAACAAGTTTAAAAAGTTCATTGTGGAACCAATTCAAGAGCAATTCAACAAGTTGAGAGGTCGATGCCATCGTAATCACGACGGTGTTGAGGAGCAGAGAAATTGAAAGAGAGCGATACCATCGTAATCACGGTGTGTCAGGTATGTTCCTTGTAGCGTTGCTAGCCATGGGACATCCAATAACAAGTGTGTTAGGAGGGTTAAGTTTTTATTGTGTGTGGTGTTGATTTTGATTATACAATATCTCATATGAGGGTGATTAATTTCTTAATCTTGCAAAGGTTATTGGCTTATTGTACACCCAAATTAAGGATTTTATTTGTTGAGTTTTTCTGTTTACAAATTTTTTTTTTTTTTTTTTTTGACAAAGGTTTACAAATTTATTATGCACACTATTTACATACATCCTCTGTTTTATAAGTGATCTACTCTTCTTAAACCTTTGTTTTATTTAAGTGACAAATTTATCATAAGATGTCAACAATGAATGTCATCAGTAAGTAATGGCAGTCAAATTAACAGCTAAACCACAAAATTGAGAGATTTGAGTTGGGTAAGCTTAATACAAGAAACTTCTAATCTAACTGACATTTACCATACTCTGAAGAAAGAGGTAATGGGAGAGTTAATTTTTAAATTGTGTCTATCCCAAATTGTACTATGAGAGCTCTATCAATCTCTCATAATTAAAGATTTTTTTTTTTGGTTGATAGTTCTCTTAACAATGCATCTCCCTCGTCATTTTGTTCATACATTGTGCACTCTTTGCATACTTTATTTTGACTGATATTAAAAATTTAGGACAGTTTTCAAATGAATACAATAAAATTGTTGCTATTTTATTTAATCAAATCAGAACCATTTATATTTATTGATTAATGTGAACCGTTGATATATTTTTAAAAAAATTTGACAATAAAAGGATTTAAAAAAAAACCACGTTCAATTCTTATTAGTTTGGCAGTTTCTGTTTCTTCTTTATTTATTCAGCATTTTCCCCCTTTACTTCTCTTATGCATACTGATTGTCATCTTCACAGTACTTTTTTCTTGAATCCATTCTTTGCTTTACTCCATTATGTTTTTAGCTTTTTATGACTTCATTATTTCAAGCTGTTGGGAGTCTGGAAATTGATTTTTAAGAATAACACTATAATAGTTAATTAGATATTGGCATTTGCAAGTTCCATTTTTACAATGGGACAACGAATTCGTCACAATACTATTGTGGATCCACTATTTCTATTTGCCTTTTGCGATTAGTGATACGGCATTAGATCAGAAATTCATATAGAGTTACTTGAATAATTTGCAATATGTATCCATTCCAAAACAAAGGAAACAGAAGGAAATGATTGAAGAAAATTAGAGAAGTAAAGGAAAAAAACTTAATAACAAAGAAGGAACTAAAACAGAAAACTGGTAAGAATGTGATAACTTTTTTTTTTTTTTTTTTTTTTTTTTTTTTTTTGTTCAATTTATTTTAAAAAATATAAAACACAAAATAAAGCAAAGAGTGATTCATCATATGTAGAGATCAAGCATCTAGAGAGTGGAATGTCTCAAGTCGGACAACTTTTTTTTTTAAAAAAAAAAAATTTAGTCCACTAGTATAGTTTTAAATGGGTAAATTCAAGTTTCTCTCTGAAATAAATACTTTGAATAAATCTCCTCTCACAATTTAATCATAGAGGAGATAAATTAGCATGTTTATCTCTGAAATCAATTGGGGCTCCCTCGTTTTAAATGGCTACAATAATATTGTAGCCATTATATTAGATCAAATCTCAACCCTTTATTTATTTTAACTAATACAAACCATTGATTGAGGATTTAAGTTGACTTTAAAAAAAATTGATTTAAAAAAAAGGTTCTTTATACTATTTCATCTGCAATCTTTTCAATCTCATATTAATGCCGCAACTCACAAGTTTCTTGATGATATTACAGTGTTCATTCGATCTCTATCCTCCTCATTTTGCGTTTATGGGCCAAAGCTTATAGTATAATATACGCCATCGAAGTTGTTATTCCGATTCAGATCTTCAGTAACATATTCAATTGCAACGTTTATCTCCATTGTATATTACTCCTTCCGTTTTAAAATACTTGCTCCATTTCTCCATACGCGGAATTTTAGGAGAAATTGGAGAAAGTAATAAATATGGATGGTAGTGGGGTAGGGGGAAGAATAAAAAGTTATGAAAAAACAAAAGTAGTTGAGAGAATTGGAGGAGAGAGAATATGAAATAAATAAAACATGGTTTATGTTGGGTCCACTAGGTGAGAGAAATGAATTAAATATTGTAAAAGATTTCCAAATAGGGAAATGGAGTAAGTATTTAAAAACGGCCGAAAAAGAAAAGGGGAGCAAATATTTAAAAACGAAGGGAGTAATTTAGCATAAACCTTTTACATCTAAACGATGAAAGTAAGATTCCGAAAGAGAAAGGATTATGGATCAAATTACTGAAGAAGAAAATGAATCTAAAAACGTGTTTTTTTTTTTTTTTTTTTTGTCAATTATCCTATAGTCATCTAAATCAACGGTTTATATTAGAACAAAACAGTGACCTCAAGTTTAAATAAAAATCCTACAATAAAGTCATTTGAAAAATGACTACCATAATTTTTAACGGCGGATTGAGGGCGGAAACTATGATTAAAATTTGGCGCTTGAGTGGGGTCTGGGGGGTCCCTTCGATTAAATGCTTGTTATTTAATGATTTTTGAATTATTTTTAAAAGCTAAAATTTAAAAATTCATTTTTCTTATTATGAATCTTTACAAATTATATTCAATTTTATTTTTATTATTACTAATTTTATAAATATAGTCGATGAGTAATTTTTATATAAGATTATTCATAGGGAGTAATTTATAGATGACTTAGGCTCTTCTTGCTTCTGGTGCAGGGCTGACTCCCAGATGCTCCCAGGTCTGACACAGAACCTTAGCTTAGCTTTGGGGACAACGGCTTCAAATGCTTCTAATAGACCTTGCAAAAAAAGGAATACAATGCAAGTTCAGTTTTGTGACTAAACAAACTTTGAATAAACATACAATTCAATTTAGAAACTCCACTTACTTTCTGTCTGTCAGACATGAAAGTCAACTCGGCCCATGGCATTGTTAAAATCCTCCAAGTGTCTTCAAAAGACTCTCAAGAAACCAGGACCAACTCTCTTTGTTCTTAATTTCTACAATAGCCCAAGCTAGTAGGAAAAGGTTGTTATTCCCATCTTTTCCAATAGCCACTAGTATCCGCCCACAACAAGCCCCTTTGAGATGGAATCCATCCACCCCAATGTTAGGTCTGCAGCCCACAATAAACCCCTCTCTCAATGCACCAAGAAACACAAACATCCTCATGAATATAGGCCTCTCAATTTGATCAATCCCTTCCACTATAACATTACAACCACTTCTAGGGTTTTATTTCAAAATAGCTTTCCCATAGTCCCACACCCTAGCATACTGATCAACAGAAGACCCATAAATAATCAGTTTTTTCCTGCATCTAGCAAGTCATGCCTTGAAATAGGTAATTTTGATACCCGAATCATTTAAAGCCCTCTCCTGATCTTCTAGCTTGGGTTGCTTCTGAATTCTTCCAAATACCTATGTGCCGGAAACTCAGTAGTCACCTTCTTGTTCATTTTTATCCTCATACACCTATGCTTCAACTTTAATGTCCTAATTTTCCAAGCCTCTGATTTCACTAACCTAGGTTCATAAAACTTAAACCTACACCTCACCCCTTTCACACATCTGCACTTGACCAATTAACCTACAACTTTTTTTGTTGTACACACACTTGCATCTCCTTCTACAGTATGATGTAAGTCTCTTGCTATTATTGTGAAGCAAGTAATACTCATACCTATTTTCAATTGCATGTTATCTCAAAGCTTTCCTCCTGAACATTGCTAAACCTTTGACCCTTTACAAACTGTATAGCCCTATCAAAGTTTGTCTCAACATCAAACCATGTACCAGTACCTTGGTCATCATCTGAGTCACCACCCAAACTTCTAAGCTCATTAGAATCACCATCTACCTCCTCTTCTATCCTCACTTTAATGGATTTCAAGTGTTTATCTATGTCAACCCTTAGATCCTTGGGTCCATCCTCCCTGTCCTGACCTCTGAAGCTACCACTCACCTCAATGTTTATATGCTCTAAATTCCTCTTCAACCACTCCTCATCATCATATGAGTACAAGTCCTCTTCTCCCTCATCCCACTCTAGATCAAACTCACTCAACTCAGAATCTGAGGACTCTGTTTGTCCCTCCCCATCCTCAGACCCATCATCAAACAACAATTTCTCCCCTTGCACTTTCTTCTTACCTTCTATAGCTCCAGATCTAACAGATGAAACCTCACCTACTTTGTCCTTACCCTTTTCTAGAGCACTGAATCTACCACCAGCTCCCTTACCGTACCCTTCCCTTTATCTCTTGCACTCAGTTTGTCAATCCTAGGAATCCTCTCATCTGTATCTTTCTCATTAATAACAATACGCTCTTAATCTTAGGCTTCTCCTAACTAAGTCTACATTGGTCTTACTAACTCTTGGGCTAGTCCTAAGTGGTGCAGACCCACCCAATTCCTTTTTCAGTTGCTTCCTTTCTTGTGGACTCAACTCATTACCATCCATTATTTTAAATGGTGTTTTTTCACTGCCCTTAATTGGCTCATGACTAGTCACATACATCTCTATTACCCCTTTTTTATTCACTAACTCAAGAAATCATTTAACCTCATCACCATTAACCAACTCCCTTTTACCGGTGACCCAAGACCTTCCCTTCTGTTTATACCAACAACTAAAGCCCCAAGGCATAGCCACATCAGCAACACAAAGCCATGAATAGCTGCTTCTCTCAAAAACTGAACATCTATCTATCTTTGGGACAATAACATTTTTTATCCAATAAACTCACCCACCATCCCAAGTTAACACCCTCCTATTTTTACCAGCTAAAGAATGTATAAATGCATCCCCTAATGTAATTTTAAGGTTGACAGTGTCCATTCTTTAACAAATTCAACAAAAACAAACACACCAAATCACAAGTTCAGTATTACATTGCACAATTAGTCAATCCAGATCACATCTTTTCACCAATTAAAGCAACAAAAAGCAATTCACTAATAAAGGCAACAAAAACAAATTAACATTCACTGTACACTTAATTAACTATTACCAACTACTACTAACCCTCATTAAGTAATTAATTAACAATAATACAACATAAACAAGTTAAAGATTCACATAATTAGGGTTTATAATAGTTTAGTTTAAAGATTCCCCAAAATAGCATATTTTACCCCAATTTACACCCCATTATCCACGCAAAGTACAGTAAGGAAGTTTGAAATACCTCTTTTTGTCAAGATCTCGAATCTTTGTCAGTAAAGACCCAAACTTTTGGTCCCCCACTTGAAGATGATGACCTCTTCTTTAGCTAAGTTGTTGTGATTTGGTCGTGTCACCTCTTCTTTAGCTGCCATATCCAAAAGAAACATACTTACAATTTTACTTTTATAGAGAGAAATAAGAAAATTGAGAAGAGAGAGAAGAAATTTCAGAAAATTAAATAGAGCAAGGTAAGAAATTGATAGGAATTGAATATGGGAAGATGAGAAAAGGAAGAGAGAGATAGAAATCGGGTTAGAAGCATTTATTTTGGAGGAAATTAAAACAAAGTGGGCCCCCACAAGCATTTTCCGTCACCGGAGATCGATTTTGGTGGTAAAACCCATTTTTTTTTTTTTTTTTTTT
>MATQ01000816.1:88900-134159 GCA_001687025.1 Chenopodium suecicum | reverse complement strand
CCCATCCAACTACACCACTATTGGACCCATATCATGGACCAACCAAACTGGATTGGCTGTTTTCTTAAAATAAAGTTTTCAAAAACAGAGAGAAAAGAAAAGAAATTAAAACTATCCGCAACGCTAGACTTTCCACACTTTCACTTCATTCGATTATGATTCGACGTGAAAGACACTCATCACTGGGTTTGGTTTTGGGGAGACACAAATGGGTGTCTACACACACACACATATATATACAATACAATAGGAAACCTAACAAGATAAACTTAACATAAGTACAATATTAACATAAATACACCAAAACTGACTCTAATATTGACAACCACCATCCAACCACCCCGTCTCACGACAACAACAAACCAACAACAACAAAATCCCTAAAACACCCCCCAACATGAGCAAGTTGACCCCAATTAAGAAAAAAACAGTTTAATTTTGAAGCTTTTGCCTTCAATTATTATAAACTATCTCCTCAATAACTAAAAAAAAATGTATTTAATTGTATGAATTGTATAATTTATTTGTTTTTGTGTGATTTGATAGAGTGATGAGTAGAGTTGCAACAACAATTTAGGGCTGCTTGATTGGTATTAGCGATGAGGGAGAGTTAATATGTGTTGCAGAATTGATGGGTGGGGTTATTGTAGTTGGCTAGACATGAGCTTTTTGGGGGGTTATGGTGTTTAAACTTTAAAGGGTGGGATTATGTGTGGGTTTGAATGTGGAGTGGTAGGAAAAAGATAAGTGACGTGAATGTTCTAATTCAAGGTGGCGACGGTGGGGATGTTGGTGGTGTCAGTGGTACGGTGGTTGTGGAGAGGAGGGGGAATTAAGAATAAAGAGCAAAACAAAATTAATTTTTTTTTTTTAAAAAAAAACTTAACCTGTAAAACAAGTTGTAGCTCAAAAGGACCGTTAAAAGAAGATGAGGGTTGAAGGTGAGATTATTTCTAGAATAATTAAAGCTGAGATTGTTTTTGGAAGACTGGACAAAGGTGAGATTATTCTTTTCCAATTTTCCTTTTTATAGGGGTAGGAGCAGTTTTTTTTTATTTTTTTTTTAAGGATGTGTGGGAGCAGTTATGATAAGGTAGTTTTTTTTATTTTTTTATTTTTTTTATAACAAATAATATTTGATACTTAATTTTTTATTTTAATCATCAATAAAAGAGGTAATATTGAAAATTGAGAAGGACAATTTGGGAATAGTGAAATTTATCACCCAAAAAGTCTTTTCTCTTTATATATTACTAAAGATAGATATAATTAATCTTTTATACGAAGTACATATAATGACATTCTAGTCATTGACGCATTAGTATTTTTAATCATAACCATATGTTCTCAATATTAATCCTACACCATATATTAAGTTGATTAGATAATTAATCCATATATGCTTAGTGTACCATAGAAATAATCACTATAGTAAAATAAAGGAAAATTTATCAAAAACCTCCATGCAAAACACAATTTTTTTAAAGAAATCGTCTTATAAATTTTTTGTTTGCTAGAACACACCTTAACTTTTATTTTTTATTTATTTATTTTTTTTTGGCGAAAACACACCTTATGTCGGATTTCAGAATATTCAAGTTTTCATAATTTCTCTATTTACAATTATTTCTCCCAAAAATATTCTAAGTTTTCATTTTCAAATTCAAAATTTAGATTTCATTCTCACAATTTCAATTTTCAAATTATTTTATTTTAATTATTTCCTTTTTTAAAAAAAAAAACTCTTAAAAATCAATTATATTTTTCGTCATTTATTTTAAATTTGTTATGTTTAGTTATAATATTTATCTTATGGTCATCTTATTTCTTGAAATGTTCTTTATATGATTTAATGATGTTAATTATTTATCAAAAAAATAATGTATTATATGATTTAATGTTGTACAATAATTAATTATTTACGTTATGTTCTTTCTTTATGTCCCTTTATTATTTAATATAATGATATACTCCGTAGGTTTATTAGATCTTTTGATAAACTATTTTAAAGATCCATGTTATTTGATTGTAATTGTAATATCTTCTTAAAGCTGGATACAGGGCTTTCGGAGACCTTCTTCCGTCTGCCCTTCGCCTGGCGGCGAGAAGAGGGGGTGAATGAACTACTGAAATGTATCTTCTTTTTCTATGTTATTCATTGGTCGGTCCGTCGATTGTAGAGGAATGCCCACGGTCCTGCCTTTGTTCCAACTAGGCCTTTAGAAATCGAAAGAATCCATACTCATATATTATCTTACAAGATTCCTTTTATTTGCTTAAAAGACGAGAAACCTAACCAAAAATGAAAGATGAAATAGCTGGTCCAGCGATGACTTTTCAGAAGTTTGACACCACATTGCTTTATAGTCAAGAAAGACAGGGGGCTCTTTTTCAGGCTGATCATTTTCATTAAGGCAAAGGATGCAATAGCCTTGGCCGAAGCCAAAAAGAGGTTGACCCACTTCAGTGCTCCCCCCGTGGGTTGGGGGTCGCGTCCGTATACTTTAGCTACCACATAATGTTCATTTATTTTGTAATGTTCAATAAAATTTTGCTTTGGATCATGCGAGGTAATAAAAAAATAATGTTCATTATATTATACTTCCTCCGTTTTCTTTTACTTGCAACACACCTTTTAAGCACGCAGTTTTAGGAGATGATTAGTGAGGGTAAACGAGCGATTTCATCAATTTAATTTTTACGCGAAAATTAGAATAGGGTTAAGTATCATTTGTAAAAATTATAATGAAAAATTTGTCCGTTTACATTACATAAACCCGACCTCAAAACACGTGCCACAAGGCTGTGTTGCAAGTAAAGAAAACGGAGGAAGTATTATTATTATGTTCTTTATTAACATTACGAATGTTCTTTATAAAGTCGTCTTTGCCACAAATTGTGATGTGTGCTCCAACACCAAGGCAGAGCCTTTTTTTTTTTTTTTTGAAAAACAAGGCAGAGCTGTGATATGAATTTTGATGGATATAACCTTCAATCGCAGTTGAAAGGTTTGGAATCTTGAGTCTCGGTCAAGAAACGCTAAGCAACACGAGCTTAAAACCTAAACTAGGCCAAGAATACACAAGCACAAGCTTACGTAAAACTTTATAAATTTCAAATCAATCAATCATACTTTTCGTTAAACACCATCACGTATTTATAAGCTAAATAATTAGCCTAAAAATCGGTAAAACAAATTCTAATCTAACTAGGAAACTAACTCTAACTTGTAAAGATAATATTTTGCAAATATGATCTTTAAAGTTAAGCTTATCTTATACTAACCGAATTAAACTAACAAAAATATCCTAATAAATTCGGTCATCTAATAATAAACTAAAAATAACAATAAAAATAATTATAATAACAATATTGATGCCTTGGAACCGCATCATAATCCCCCTCTTGAAAAAAACTTGTCCCAAGTTTTAGCAAATCATGGAACCAAGATATCATCCAAATTAATCGAACATGAGCTAAAAGAATATGTCTCCATCCAACCACGTCATGCTTATATTTTACACCAATGAATGCACCACAAACTTCAATTGAATGCTCCAAAATTTTAATTGATGACACACCTTTGTCAATGCAATCAATATAATGGAAATAATACGTGAAAATATTTGTATCCCAATTATCACCATAAAAGGAAGTTGTAGAAATTTGACTTTTTGCTACCAACTTAGATAGTTCAAATGTAACCTCCTCGTCAACAAAACTAGACAAATATACACTTTTGTGCTCCATAATTTCTTTTTCTTCTACTAGTTGTTCATGAGATTGCTCTAAAATTGGATTTGTAAGATTATCACTCGGTAAAGATACAATCTTTTCCTCGTATATAGCCTCAACAATTGGTTGCTCTAGTTTCTCTTTCTCATAAGACATATCTTGTACACCACATCTCACGTCACGAATTTGAAAACGAGCATCAATTCTATCCAAACATTCATTCATTTTCTTGATTTCCATCATAAATGCTTCAAACCAACTTTTATTTTCCATGTTTATGTGGATGAGAAAACACACAAAACCAGTCCAGAAATTGATCGAAAGTACGAGGACCAAAACCCAATGAAAACACCTCGAAAAATTCTGAAATTTTGTATACTGCTAGCCCTATCTGTCTAAAATACTCGACCAAAAATTCAGAAAAAAATTCCCAGCCAAGAAATCGCAGTTTATTTTTTTCTCAACAATGGCAGATTAATTTGATTTTTGACCAGGTGTAAAGAACGAACCCAGTTTAATAGCTATGCTTCTCGAAAAGTTCTCAAATTTTGCAGGTGAAAACTAGACAAAAAATTAACCAATTTGAAAAAAAGAATCACCTCAAAATCTTTAGAAACAAAGGAGAACCAAGTCGATCAATATGACATTCGAAACTGAGTTTTTTGACACAAATTGTCAAACTCGTCCCTCGTCAAACAGCAGCCACACCAATTTGATATGAATTTTGATGGATATAACCTTCAATCGCAGTTGAAAGGTTTGGAATCTTGAGTCTCGGTCAAGAAACGCTAAGCAACACGAGCTTAAAACCTAAACTAGGCCAAGAATACACAAGCACAAGCTTACGTAAAACTTTATAAATTTCAAATCAATCAATCATACTTTTCGTTGAACACCATCACGTATTTATAAGCTAAATAATTAGCCTAAAAATCGGTAAAACAAATTCTAATCTAACTAGGAAACTAACTCTAACTTGTAAAGATAATATTTTGCAAATATGATTTTTAAAGTTAAGTTTATCTTATACTAACCGAATTAAACTAACAAAAATATCCTAATAATAACAATATTGATGCCTTGGAACCGCATCAAGCTGTTAGCTAGGTGTGCTTCAAGGACTGGCTTGGAATGGTGGACATAGACGTGACTAATAATTGTCCATTGATTCGGAAACAATTATTCACTTGTTAGTTGAGCATTGCCCAACTAACTCCTCTTTTATTCATATGGCTAGACTGAGTAAGCAGCAAGGTTTCATGAAGATCATCCTCGAAACGGATTGCCCGTCTCTTTCCAAACAACTTGAACAAGGAGTTGTTTTTCTTTCAGAGCTGGATACTGCATTTGGGGAGATTCTTGAACTTTGTAGTGTCTTTGATAATGTAATTTGGTCTCATGTTAAAAGGGATGGCAACTTCGTTGCACATCACCTTGCTAAGTTTATTCCGTTAGGGGTTGAACAAGTGTGGGTTGAATGTTGCCCCCCAGAAATCTCTCTGTATGTACTTCTTGATACATTGTCATCTATATAAGTTTCTCCGGCATGTTTCTTTAAAAAAAATAATAATAATAATAATAATAAAATAATAAATAAGTTTATTTCATCTAATAATCTTTATAGTACTTCTATTACACCACATATTTAGAAAAAAAAAAATGTCATTATTGATCCTCATAGTCTCATAGATAATTCAAAAACAAATTTTAAAGTCAAAAGATTTGAACCATCTCATCAAAACCCCTAAAAATTGGACCCAAATACCTAAAATAGCCCTACTCAAAAAAAAAAAAAAAAAAAAAAAAAAAAAAAAAAAAAAAAAAAAAAAAAAAGAATATGACCCGTGCTAAATTTGAAATTCTAGGGTTTATTGGGGTAAAACGGGCAGAACGGGCAGCAATACCTCTCGTTGTTCCCACAAAACCACAAACAACCACCTCCTCCCGCTTCTTCGACACATTCGAAATACCCTCTTTTTCTCTCTCCTCTTTATATATTTTCATCGTCTTCTTCCTCCTTCTCTTTCTCTCTCTTCTCTGCCCCTTCATTTTCTCTCTCCTCCTTCACCTTCTTCGATTCTTTCTCTCCTCTCAAAATCTTCATAATACCACTCAATTAGGGTTTTCAGGGTTTAGGTTTTTGCTTTCTAAGGTGCTGTTGTTATCAACCCTAATTTCTCGTCATTTTATACAGGAACACTTTGTGTTGTGTTGAGGTAACTAACTTTTTTCTCTCTTTTGTTATGATTTTTTTTTTTGTATTTTATTTTTTTTTGGTTGTGGAATTTGATTTTGGATGTAATTTGTGATAGATCTGCTGTGTGTTTGGTTGATTGATTGGATTTTTGGTGTTTTATTTAGGGTTTTTGAATTTTTCAATTTTAGGAGTGGATTTCACTGTTTCATTTGATTTTGTTGATTTTAGCGGTTTTTTAGGGTTCTTGTTATGTTTAGGTGTGTTTTGATGTTGAGGATTGAATTTTGTGCCTTTTTGTTTTATAGTTGATAAAAAGAAATTGCTTCCAAATGATAGTTTTGAAATTATAAAGGTCAGTGATTTTATATGATATTTTGAAATTGCGATGATATATTTGATTAGCATTTGATTCTGCTGCAAATTTTGAAATTTGGACATTAGTTGTTACAGCGTTCAATGTCGAGTGCAGGGTTTGATGTTTCTTTTAGTTGATTATCTTGGAAGAAAATTTGACGAATATATGTTTGATACTGATACTATTACTGCCTTTTCTGCTGGATTTTTAGGCGTTTAGCAAATAGTGTGAATGTTTGTTCAGCAATGTGTAATGGTATTTATGATTCCGGTTCAAACAATTTTAATTGCTTTTGTCATCCCAATGATTTTAGATGAGAAATGAAATACACATATGTTTTATTGTTGAATTGATGGTAGCAAAAAAACCATACATTGGGCATGTCAACTAATTACAGACTGAGGAAGGAAAACATTAGATAATAAGGTGAAAAAAAACACTCTTTCTATACCAAAATAATTTACAACATCAAACTTGACATACATGCCAAAGCAACAACCCAAGATATATGCAGTTAATTATTAGTAAAAATATTAAAAAGTTGATATTATGAAACTTTAAATTAACTCCTATTTAACAACATATTTCAAGAAAAAAAATTTGTTTTTAACATGATGCTAAATAACTATGATCAAAATTAGTATGTAAATAGTGAAAAAAATACAGCGTGCTTTTATTCCGTGACGGATGGAGTAGTATTTTAGGGTCATAAGGAGCTTTTCCCTTTTTTTCAAATTAGGACTTGTTCAAGTGTCTGTTGTCTCGGTTTGTTCTTGATTAATATTTTATGATGTTGGTGTTTTGAATTTTTATGGTGTCATGTTTTTTGTTATTTATTTTTTATTTTTTTAATTTGGTGTTCTGCTCCTTTAGCTGTTGAATTTTTAATATGCTTATCTAAAGTTATTATACCTTAGCATACTGTGTTCTTGGCATAATCATTTTTCTTGATATGTGATCAAAATTTTCCTTTTACATGCAGTGTTAAGAGAAAATGTCGATGGATATTACTTCATATCTGCTGGCAGCACAATCACCTGATACTAAAACCCGCACAGAGGCCGAGGCTAGCCTCAGGCAGTTCCAGGAACAGAACCCTTCTGGTTTTCTGCATGCATTGTCAGCTGAGCTTTCAAATGATGGAAAGCCAATGGAATCTCGTAGGTTGGCTGGTATAGTGCTGAAAAATTCATTAGATGCTAAGGATGCTTCTCGGAAGGATCATCTTGTGCAACAGTGGGTGGCTATTGATGCTTCTGTGAAGGTGCAAATCAAGGAGTCACTTTTGAGGACATTAATGTCTGTGACACAGGAAGCATGGCACACTTCATCTCAAGTAATTGCCAAAATTGCTTCCATTGAAATTCCAAGGAAGGAGTGGCCTGATCTGATTGGATCTTTGCTTAATAACATGACTCAACCAGATGCTCCAGCTTCATTAAAGCAAGCAACACTAGAGACCCTTGGATATGTTTGTGAGGAGACATCCCATGAACAGCTGGAGCAAAGTGAAGTGAATGCTATTCTGACAGCTGTTGTTCAGGGAATGAACTTTGCTCAACATAGTGCAGAAATTCGCCTTGCAGCAACAAAGGCACTATATAATGCTCTTGCTTTTGCAGAAACTAACTTTAAGAATGAGATGGAACGGAGTTACATCATGAAGGTGGTTTGTGAAACTGCAACATCTCAGGAAGTAGAGATTAGGCAGGCTGCTTACGAATGTCTTGTGGCAATTGCATCAATGTACTACATAGTGCTTGAACCCTACATGCAGACTCTCTTTGAGCTTACATCAAAAGCAGTAAAAGGGGATGAGGAGATTGTTGCTCTTCAAGCAATTGAATTTTGGAGCTCCATATGTGATGAAGAAATCGATATTCAAGAATCTTATGAAGGGCAGAGTGACCAGTCTGATCCCTCTCATTCTCGCTTCATTGAGAAAGCTTTACAGTTTTTGGTACCAATGTTATTGGAAACTTTATTGAAGCAAGAGGAGGATCAAGACCAGGATGACAGCACTTGGAATCTGTCTATGGCTGGTGGGACATGTTTGGGTCTTGTGGCGCGGACAGTTGGTGATGCTGTCGTGCCGCTTGTGATGCCTTTTGTCGAGAGTAACATATCTAGCCCAGAATGGCGTGCCCGTGAAGCAGCTACATATGCATTTGGTTCAATCCTCGAGGGCCCTAGCATTGAGAAGCTCTCGCCACTAGTTCATGCGGGTCTGGAATTCCTGCTTAAGGCAATGAATGACCAAAACGATCATGTAAAGGACACAACTGCTTGGACATTGAGCCGCATATTTGAGCTGCTACATTGCCCAGCTTCTGGATTTTCAGTCATTAATGCTGCCAACCTCCAACCTATTCTGGGTGTTCTACTGGAGGGCATTAAGGATACCCCACATGTGGCAGAGAAGATTTGTGGTGCTATCTATTACCTTGCACAAGGTTTTGAGGAGGATGGAGCAAGCTCATCTACCCTCACACCTTATCTCCCACAGATTATAGCTTCTCTCATCGCAGCTGCTGATAGAACAGACAGCAATGACTCTAAACTACGGTCTGCTGCGTATGAAACATTAAATGAGGTGGTTAGGTGTGCTAATGTGCCAGAAACAGCTCAAATTATTGAACAGTTGCTTCATGTTATAATGAACAAATTATCACTGTCTTTTGAGCTTCCAATTGATAAAGAAAAACAAGGGGATCTGCAAGCCCTACTCTGTGCTGTCCTACAGGTCATCATCCAAAAACTTAATTCTGATGAGACAAAAAAGATCATAACAACGTTTGCCGATCAGATCATGATCTTGTTCCTCAGAATATTTGCTTGTCGCAGTTCTACAGTGCATGAAGAGGCTATGCTTGCAATTGGTGCATTAGCTTATGCAACTGGACCAGGCTTTGGGAAGTACATGCCGGAGTTCTATAAGTATTTGGAGATGGGTTTACAGAATTTTGAAGAGTACCAGGTCTGTAGCATTACAGTTGGTGTAGTTGGTGATATTTGCCGTGCCCTGGATGATAAGATATTACCTTATTGTGATGGAATTATGGCCCTCCTTCTTAAGGATCTCTCCAGTGGTGACCTACATCGTTCTGTCAAACCACCAATATTCTCTTGCTTTGGTGATATTGCTCTTTCAATTGGAGCACAGTTTGAGAAGTACCTTGGCTATGCTATACCCATGCTACAGAGTGCATCTGAGGTGTGTGCTCAGATGGACACAGATGATGATGAGATTATGGAATACGGCAACCTTCTCCGGCGCAGCATCTTTGAGGCTTACTCTGGGATACTGCAGGGTTTGAAGGATGCTAAGCCTGAGCTCCTTGTTCCGCATGCAAAACATCTTCTGCAGTTCCTAGAATTTGTCTTTAGAGACAAAAATAGGTATGTCTGAACCCTACCCATTCTTGGTGTCATATCACTTTCTTTCATATTTTGTTCTCATCTAATCTTAATTATGTTCTGGTTGTGGTGCAGAGATGAGAGCGTGACAAAAGCTGCAATTGCAGTCCTGGGAGATCTTGCAGATGCACTTGGTCAAAATGCAAAGATATTCTTGAAGGACTGCTCATTTTGTGTTGATTTCATCCACGAGTGTCTCGAATCTGGTGATGAGCAGCTTAAGGATACCGCATTATGGACTCAGGGGATGATTGGTCAGGTTATGGTTTCATGAGAAGCAGTATTTTAAATCGCTGCAGGAAAATTGTCAGCATGCGTCATTGCCTCTGTTCTAAGCCTTGTTGGGGGGGGGGGGGGGTATCAGGTATGGGTTATGTCAGGGTTTAAGAGTCTGAGGTCCAGTATTCACGTCGTGTCTGACGTAAATTTTGGTCTTCGCAAGGTTTCAGTCACCTAAGTTGTTTTTGGTGTCAAGATCTGGGTCGGGTTAGGGGTTGGGGTACTTGGGGGGAGGGGTTGATCCTTATCTATATATAAGGTCACTGAATTAAAAGGGGTGGCCTCCTATTGGCCTTGTGAAACTTTGATTAATTCAATGCATCCACTACTTTGGTGGTTTGAGTCTATTCTGTTTGCTTCATAATTTCTCCATCAATTATTTTTTAGTGCATTAATCATGTGGTTAATTCTTTTTAAACTTGTGCTATGAACCTATGCTGTCATTGGAATGCTTTGTGCTGAAGTATATAAAATTGAATGTCTATAATTTGACTTTTCTTGTGCCTTAATAAGGTGCGATACTGTATTAAAATGTGAAGTTCTAGTGTTCACTTTTTAAGTGGTACATTTGGCTTACTTCCTAGTGTTCCAACGATTTAGTTCTTTCCCCACCATCTGAGGGTAGGACAAAATTGAATACAGATGCAGCTGCATGAGATGATGTTGTAGGCCTGGGATGCTTGTAAAGAACTTGGTGGGGGACGTGCTGATGTCTGCAGGTCGATTAATTTATGGTGTGATGCCTGCTCTCCAAGCTGAGGCCCTTGCTTTAAAGTTTGGTCTTCAACTTGCCTATGAAGCCGGTTTTCGTTTGATTGAAGTTGAAGTAGACTGCCTGAACCTTGTGCACTTGGTTAATGGCTGCTCAAAGGAAATTTCTGAAGTGCAAATTATTGTGAACGATATTTGTGCTATGAGTAGTCTTTTTAATATTTGTTTGTTTTCACATGTTATTAGAGAGGTTGTAATAAACCGGCACACTCCATGGCCAAATGTGTTCTCTCCTTCAAGGCGAGTCTTGTTTGGATGGAGGATTGCCCCCCTGCTGTAATGTCCTCTGTCCTGCTTGACAGAGCTCCTAACTTCTACCTGCTGCCATTGCACTTTGTAAAAAAAAAAAAAAAAAAAAAAAAAAAAAAAAAAAAAAAAAAAAAAAAAAAAAACGATTTAGTTCTTCCCAAAAGAGGCATCATTAATTAGCCTTAATATACCCTGGTTTCAAAATGGAACAGTTTGGTAGCCTTAATATAACTCTCTAGCTAAAAATTATGGAGTAATTAACTCTATTATTGCTAAGAAAATACTATGTGACCGAACTAATAAAATAAGAAGTAATTGCTTTATTTTTTATGACTAATGATGATTAGTCAATGCTTTAATTCAAAAACAGATAGTTAATACTCTGTATTATTTTTAATGTTAAACTTCCAAGGCTCCAAGGCCTCCAATATCAGGTTAGAGAATTGGAAAGCACGTATATATCTTCAACTTCGTGAGTTGGAATAAATGCAAATTATATCTTTAACTTAAATTGCATTGCATTAAGTTTATAATCTCATTGCACAAGGCAAATGGCTGGATCAGAAGCACCCTTCAAATACTTCGTGGTACATTTTCTTGTGCCTTTCTCAAATTTGTGCATTTGTTGTCATCAATGTTAATAAGTTAATAGATGTAGTAAGCTTTTATGATCTTGTCATACCATTTCGAAAAATTTGTAACTATATGTTTATTGCTTAAACATAACCCTTATTACAAAATAGTGTAACAAATTCTAGTCATGAGAGATTGTTATATACACTTAGATGTACGGTAAACCTGGGTATTTTGTACTTATTTTGATGATTGTTTTTCTTTTAATCACTAAATGAAGAGAAAAAATTAATCTTGATTTAATTGGGAGTACGTACGGTACATCCGGGTGTATGTAACGAATTCTACCGATGATTTGAACATGTAGCTTGTTACCGTATTTACAGATAGATGCATTTACAAGCTCTCCTCTAAAGGGAAATCCGGCGGTGGTGTTCTTGTTGGATAGAGAGAAGGATCAAGAATGCTTGCAAACAATGGCTCAAGAGTTTAATTGGTTGACCTGTTACTTGACAAAGATGACTGATCTGGAAATATCATTAAAGAGACCTAGATTTAATTTGAGATGGTTTGGTCCTACTTCAGAGGTATAACTTTTTATCTTTGAAACTCCACCCATTTAAAGATAATCGCAATAATTTGAATAGCACATGATGATTTACATGTTACATAGGATATGAAATTCAATTTTACTAGAAAATTAATACCTACTTAAAAAAAAAAAAAAAAAAAAAAAAAAAAAAAAAAAAAAAAAAAAAAAAAAAAAAAAA
The DNA here is from genome assembly GCA_001687025.1 of Chenopodium suecicum. NCBI lineage: Eukaryota > Viridiplantae > Streptophyta > Magnoliopsida > Caryophyllales > Amaranthaceae > Chenopodium > Chenopodium suecicum. The sequence goes on along the minus strand of MATQ01000816.1, from coordinate 121,813 downwards.
AAAAAAAAAAAAGGTAAAATTTAGTATATGAATAATGAAAAAAAGTCAAACATGTCAATTATTTAGGAACAGAGGGAGGGAGTACATTTTAATCCTACCAATACCAAATTCAAATACTCCCTTCGCCTATGATTATTTGCACCAAACGTCCTTTTTGCAGATTCCTAGACAAAACTTTTAGTGTAGTTTAATTAATTTTAGGTGAATTTAATTAAGTTGTAAAAAGGAGGGAAATAAGAGAGAGAAAGTGGTCTTATATGTCCTCTAATTATGCTCCTGTCGAGGCTTTCGATTTTAGCATTGTTTTTCCTTTTTTAGTTTGGTTGCCTTCCCTCGCCTTTGGGGGTTGGCCTAGTTTGGATAGCATGTATCTTCATTTGTTGTTGGTACCACACTAAACTAGTACTCCTTCCGTTTTTAAATACTTACTCCACTTTTCTTTCCCGGCCATTTTTAAATACTGGCTCTATTTCCTTTTATGAAAAACTTTTACAATATTTAATTTATTTCTCACACTTAGTGAACCCAATATAATACTCTCTCTCCTCCTATTCTTCCACTAATTTTGCTTTTACAATTTTTTATTTCTCAACTACCCCACTACCTCCATATTTTATTACTTTATCCAATTTCTCTTAAAACTCCGCACATGGAGAAATGGAGCAAGTATTCAAAAACGAAGGGAGTATTAAAAATCAAATAATATATATATATATATATATNTATATATATATATATATATATATAATATATATAAAGCAAATTAAATATTACACATACCTTATATATACTTGATTGAAAATGTAATTATTGTAACCCGAGCCCAACAAATCGCGTTGTGTCTTTGAGACAATTTTGCTCCCTCTACGATACCCAAGGTTATTAAGCAATTGTCTCCCAGGATAGAACGGGTTTTGTTTCTGTAAAATGGTATTGTAATTATAAGAAACTAGCGAACAAACTAGATTAGAGTAACCGCAACTATATACATGTATATCTTGAGAGAGTAAATAAAACTTATCTTCTCTATCTATGCCTAAATCAAAACAACCAACAACTATTTCTTACATTTGTTGGTCTCATGCTAGACGTGATGGGAATTTTGTTGCCCATCATCTAGCTAGGTTAGTGCCCGTAGGGTGTGAACAATGTTGGGATCATCTCGTGCCTAACGAGATTTCTCCGTATGTACTTATGGACACTCTTTCTATAAATTAATGCACTAACCGCTTTTCTTCAAAAAACAAACAAAAAAAAATAAATCAAAACAACCAACAACTATTTATAGACAAAGAAACATGAATGAAAAGATGCAAGTAATGAAAAGATTCAATTAACCATTATAACTAATGAATAGTTAATAATGAAATAATACAATTATCCACATTAGCAATGACCAATGAAAAGTTATAATTATCCAAATATATAATCCAATAGTCATACAAATTGTCGTACGACGCTACTCTACATAATTCTTCATTAATACAAAATATTTACAACATAAATATCCAACATCATTTTCCCCCTGATTGCTACATGCTACTCGTATTTCTTTTGATTACAAACTTTGGTTTCAAAGGTGCTGTTTTAGCCATCCTTTGGTAATATAATTTCGCTCTCTTTATTATATTAAAGTGAGTGGGAATTGGGAAATAAGAGAGAGAAAGTGGCTCCATATGTTTAAATTTGATAAGATGTCTTTTTACACTTTAAAATTTACTAAAAAGGAAAGAAAAAAAAAATTGTTGCACATAATAGAGAGCACCCATTTATGGCAAATGTTGCATATAATTGTGGACGGAGGGAGTATAATAATTTATGTTTTGTTTTTTTTTTCCCTCTCATATTCTGTTTTCGTTTGTTAATTTCTTCCTTATTAATAATCATATTAATGTCACCAGATAAAAATTTGCGGGCATGGAACCTTAGCAAGTGCACATGCAATATTTTCGACAGGGATGGTCCAAGGCAACGAAGTCCAATTTGTCACAAAATCTGGGGTTTTTATGGCTAAGAAAATTTTGGAAAATCAAAATGGCGAAACATTAGAAGTAGATCATGAATTCATGATCAACTTCATCCACATAAATTTCTAATTCAGTTGCACTTTCCCTTATATCCAGTGGTGCAACTTAAATCCCCTGAGATGTTGTTTTTCCCTAGATCCCTCAATGGTCCATCTACAGTAAATTGCGCGAAAATGTCATCAGGAGAAAATGATCTTATAGTAAGTAGAATTTTCTTTGATTTTGTTAGGTATAGTATGTACTCCCTCCGTTTCATAATTAATATGCTCGTAATTAAATTACACATGAGTATGTTAATAACTAATTTGATTAGCGGGTTATGTATTATGATGTACAGGTTGAGTTAAAGTCTAGCAAAGATGTTACAAATTTTGACCCAAATATGGATGATATTGGTAAATGGCCCGGTAGAACAGTTGCTATCACAGCAATTGCTCCTCCTCTTTCTGGTTTCGATTTTATTTCACGTCTATTTGCTCCTAGGGTTGGATTTATGGAGGTAAATTAAAGCCTTTAATTTATTACTTTCCCATTGCTCTTCCACCATTCATTACTCACTAAATGTAAACATTTAATATGTATTGGACGTATTTTTTTTTTTAGAGAAACAAAAAATGGATTCTTTAATATTTATAAGGGTGCATTTTCTTCATTATTTGAATTTGGACTTGAGAGATTTGATTGAATTTGATAGTTGATAACCTTATTCTTACACTAGATTGGACTCGATTAGTCCTAATTAAAGCTATTTGGTCTTAATATTTATTAGGGTGAAGAGAACACGGCTTTAATTAAAAAAGTGTAAATAATGTATAGATAGTTTATAAATACTATATTAAAAGTCAACGGATTTTGATCAGGATTATGCATGTGGAAGTATACATTGTGCTTTGGCGCCCTATTGGAGCAAAAAACTCGGAAAATCTGATCTCAAGGCCTATATGGTTCGTACACCATCTTTTATTTTTCATACACAGTCATACTACTCGTATCAATAATTGGATAGTGGAGACGTATGCACAGTCAAAATGAGCATTGTACATATACGTCTCCACCATCATATCTACACAACTCGAATCACAATGTCAAAATATATATGTAGTATTAATTTGTGATTTTCACCTATGTATGGCAGGCATCTTCAAGAGGAGGAACTTTAATGTTATATGTAAATGAAGAATCACAAAGTGTATTTATAAGTGGTGAAGCTGTTACCGTGATGGAAGGCTTATTTCTTGTGTAAACCATGGGTTTCTTTTTTTGTTTTAAAACAATTATTAGTTTGAATAACCTGTGCGGCTGTATTTATACAGTGTGGTCGCTTTGTTTTTATTAGGCTTGATTAGCTTGATCACTGGCATTAGATTGGCTTAGAGCAATCAAGTCAATACTTGAGACAATTTTTGGTAAATAATTGTATTTTGTAGTCTATCATTGTGTTTGTACTAAGAAAACCTTGTAAATTGGTAATCTTTAATCAGGTTTTTTTTTTTTTTTTTTTTTTTGACAAAGAGTACTAATAAAGAAATACAAATAAAAGCGAAAACAACCAACTACACTACACAAGAGCACCAAAGAGACGCTTGCGAGCAAACTTTATTCGAGCTAAGTTGGAAAACTTGAAGTCCACACTAGGCCCGCGATCACGCTTTGCACCAACACGAACCACCTGGCAATCCACTGAAGAACCTTTTCTCCTAAACCGAGGATGAAAAATAGCATTGTGATGGCGAATTAGTTTACCCAAAGACCTGGCACTGGAATGCAAAGTGGACAACTGAAAACTGAAATCACAAACTTTTCCCACTATCTCCTGTGAACTCATTTCTCCCACATAACTATTAACATTAGAAAGGGCAGTAGTCATGCACTCCGAATTGTTGAGCTCCACTGGAGAACCTAAGGACTGCTGCAAAATGGGAACCGGCTGAGACTCTGGAATGGGCGCCATCTGCCGTTTGTCATCACAGGATACATTTAGTGTAGGTAAGGTAGATGACCCCTCTACACTTGGCTACACATCGTGGGAGACTTCCATCGTGATAGAGGTGATCACCTCCTCCGGATAAGACTGCAAAACCGGAACACACATGGACCGGGAAATGGGAGTCGACTGGAACTCTGAAGTGGGCACTGCCTGTCGCTCCAATCCACAAAGGAACTTAACTGAAGTAGAAATAGAGGTCTCTGCTTCCCTAGAAGTTACATCTTGGGGGACCTCTGTCTGGATAGAAGGTTTACTTGGACGAATCCGAACTGACATTAACGACATCGACTTAGAATGGTAGAACTGAATGACCTTGCCTTGCATAACCTGCTGTAAATTTGAAGAAGAAGGCCGAAGGGATGAACTCGAACCATGTTGAGAAACAAACTTATGCATACGAGAGTCTTCAGCTTCTTGACGAAAAGGATTTGAGAATTTACAATCCTCGCCTTTACTAACCGAGTTCGAATGGAAATCACACTCCATATCAACACTCACTGAATCCAGTGGAGAAACCTTACAATCCCTGTCTTTACTAACCGAGTCCGACTGGAAATCATACTCCATATCAGCACTCACTGAAACAAGTGGAAAAACCATTTCCCTGGTTTCCAATTATCCTTCACTTTAGGTATCCTTTTCAAATGCACTAGCTCATTTGCAGGCATATCATCTTCAATCCCTATTTCACCATCAGAGTCTTGAACTCAGAGATAACAACCCCTAGGATCTGAGGATACCCGAAAACCTATGTTAAGGATTGTGCGTCTTTCGGCAACACCAGTCATAGGGAACTTGAAGAGTCGACTCAAGTTGAGTAACAGGCGGCTGGGCCATCTTACCCTTCTGTTTCTGATCGGCCAAAGATTTATCTTGTAACAAATCCTCAACACGGTGCAATTTTGATAACACTTCTACATTATTTGGCTCACTTTTAGCAGCCTTAACCAAATCCTTTCTAGCGGAACGAAACTTGCCCAATTCTTGATATGCAGAAGCCCTCCTATAAAGAGCCTTAATATGATAGGAGTCAAATTGTAACACAAAAGAACTATATCGCACAACAGCAGAATAATCAAGAAGCTTCAAAGCACAAGCCGCAAGATTGAGATGCAAAGCAAAAGCCAAAGATCGAAACGATGTAAAAGCTTCCGAAGAACACGGCATAGTAAAACACAACAATTTACTAGCCCACTCATACTTAGAAAAGGCAAGTTTAAACTTGCCAACCTTGAAGAAGGAGTTCCCTTGCTCCTTGACCTCCGAGGAACAAACTACAACATCACTTGGATTATCCATAGAGGAAAGAAGATGGATAATATTATCATCATTAAAATCATCCGGATGATAAAAAGAAATGAAGGCAGGAAATAAATCCATAATAAGACCCTAAAGCCAAACTAAGGGTAGAAAACCTACACAAGAACAACCAACAACCTAGGGAAAGGAAACCTCACATAACTTACCAACTCACCAGCTACGAAAATCCAAAGGAAAACCCAAAACTCTAAACCATTAAACACAAAACTGAAAACAACTTGAAGAACCTCTAAACCATTAAAAACAAAACTCTAAAATAAACCCAACAAAAAAACAAGGTAATAACAAGTAACACAGCCTAAAAAAGTAAAAAGAAAATAAGAACAAAAAGACATAATTAAAAAAAACATCAAACTTCAGCAGAGAAGGAAAACAAGAGCTAAAAACAACAGTGAACTAAACAAAGAAAAAAAGGACTGAAAAAGGACATGAATTGAGGAGAAAGCAAAGTAATTACCTAGAATGGAAGCAGACTACTGAAAAAACCAAGCAAACGGAGATTTGATCTGTGGGCATCACATTTATCTTAAAATGTTCAATGAAAATAAAATTTGTGTACTGTAGAATGTACTGTGAAAAGTGTTTTTTTTTTTTTTTTTGACAGTAGTGAAAAGTGTTACTACCTCTGTTACAGGTTATGTGCAACGATTAGACATTTTTCCCCTCTGCTTTATGTCAAATCGTTGCACATAACCTGTAACGGAGGTAGTATTAAAATTAGTGGAGAGTAACAATAAAATTGTAGTTATTGTAATATATCAAATTTTATCCCTTTATTTATTTTAATTTATATAAACTGTTGATTTGGAATTTAGGTTGACTTTTTAGTTTTTTTAAAAAGTAATGAATTTTTTTTAAGAAAAAGAAAAAACAAAAAATCATTCTTTCAGTTTCTCCTTCATCAATATTTTGTTTTGTTTTTCTCCCATCTAGAATCAAACATGATTTTATTTCATCTCCATCTCCATCTTTTCTGATTGCTCATATTAATGTTCGTTACAAACTTACAATGCTCTTTTCAAGCTTTGACCTGCAGAGCTGAACCGGCTTAATTTATGAGAATGTAGGAGTTAGAGTTGGTGGGAAACTCACCTTGTGACTTTGAGGTCATAAGTTCGAACCCCACCAACTACAATTGCTTAGGAATAATGAGATTCCTTTTCCTCCCCCCTCTAGTCCTCTACTTTTAATCTTTGACCTTTAGAGCTAGACTGACTTCACCTGTGAAAGGAGTCGGTTCAATAGGGTATTTCATCTTTACTCTAAAAAATAAAAAATCACTATAGTAAACCATCCTCACACCTTACACTCAACTAGCCATAAGTAACAAATTAACAACAGTAATAAGCAAAATTTATTTAGGAGAAAAAATCATTGTTCTTAAAACTTTTGAAATCTAATTGCGGATGACCTTTGTCATGTTACTACTTTCATCGGCAACTTGTGATTTCTCTATTACAGGCATTACAGCAGCATTCTTCCAAAATTCTGCTAATCTATTCAGCCTAATTAGGCGTACTAATCTTTCAGTTTATGATTTAATACTATTCTTTCAAGTGCTCTTGATCTATCCTAACCTTAAATCTTTCAATTGGCATCAAAAGAAAAAGGCCAAGCAAGAAGGCCATCGACCATATCCTTGCTAATAGCCAAATAAGGCCATTATGTCTATGACATCAAAGGGCTGAATTCTGCTCTTCCATCTTCAACATTATCTCAACCTGGATGAATTTTTCAATACCTATCATAAAAGTCTAGACAGAAGGGTAAATGCCTTCCGAAGATCAACAAGATAAACTTGTCGGCAAGGTTAAAATAGAAAGATTAGCCGAATCAAACCATAAAAAATGTCTAAAGACTAGAGATCATAATTTCCAGCACCATTTTTTTTGTTTATCACCAAGAACTAAGCCTTCCAACAACCTCTCAGCATTGCAGATATACTAGTGTACTGTTAAAAGTTCCACATCCTACTTCCCATACCAGCCATGAAAAAAAAACATATATGAGAACTACTCGAAATATATCGAGACCTGGGGAATATCAACATCGTTGTCTTCTTCATCTTCACAAGCAACCACCACATCAAAATGCTTACGGTTCAAAGGTAGCTCAGCCTTGGCGACCTCCCTGGCAAGATCAACCATCTTCTTGTCCATTCTATCTTTATGCCTCGGGAACATACTATTGTACAGCAAGCAACTGCCATAGGATACACTGTAAGCACTAAGCCCCTTGTTCTGAAGCCAGTCAAGGAGCTGTCTCAATGTCGGATTATCCCTCAGAATCCAACGGTCCCAGACTGTCCAGCTCATGTCCTGGTGCTTGATCACTTTTGGTGGGACCGGTTCAGCCATTGAGAATAGAGGGAGTGCGAGGTTGGCAAAAGTATTGCGGTAGTCCTCCACTTTGTGACCTCCATCCAAGGCTTTGTAGAGCTCCAGACAGACAAGACCTGTAGCCATGGCCGTGGATGTTGCAATAGCAGGGATAATCCTACCAGCAATGAACTTTGCCTTGAGCTTGTCAACCTCAGGAATACCATAGTTTCTTGCCCTCATGTTAGCAAGTCCAGCAATCATATCCATGTGATAATTGGTATCATCATCCTGCCAATGTTTTGTAAGCTTTTCAGTACATACATAACTAAAGTATATTTATACAGGGAATTAATAACCTCAAAAAATGCAGAGTACAAGACTAAAGAGTCTAGAGCTAATAGAAGGTTGATATAAGCCATATAACTTATAAAGCATTGACAAAAATTGGTGTGGAACGATAAACAAATTTTCCATCATTGGCATATTATCTCACCGTAATCTTGAAGCTTCTCAGAACTTCGTACAAACAGATATTCACTACTGGTAATTATTAGAGATGAACACTTGCACTACAATTTTACTCATTAACATGTACCTTAGCCCAAAAAGAAAACAAAGTTTACAGCAAGAAGAACAGGGGGAAAAAATAGTCAACTAGACTAAGATTAATGTCAGAATAAATTCAATGCCAAACCCAAATTAAGGTGATAAACTTAGGTTCTTTGTTTTCACGTAAGGAAAAAAAAGTAATAATAATAGCAAACTAAAAAAAATAAAATAAAGAGAGAAAGACTAACTACTTGTATTTTAAAAGTGAAAGGAAAATTAAGCCCCACAATTCAATTATGCAATTTAATTCTAACCCTTTATATTAAGAATCAAGAAGCAACTACCTCTGTCTAAAGTAAACCAATAGACCATAGAAGTACAGTCTAAAGTAAAACAATTGATCATAGAAGTAAATTGTATTAATACAAAATCAAACTCCAATGATGAACTTCTGTAACCCAAATCAATTAGTTTTGTAATGAAAAGAAAACATTGAGAACAAACTTCTTAAATCTTATTGCTGTAAATTGATATATAAGGAGTTCTTCATTTGATTTAATAGTAGAGGATAAAAAAGCTCATGAAACAAAGTTGCTGCAAAATCAAGAAACTGACATTAATGAACATCGTGATCATGTAATTATGAAGATCTAAATATCTAATGGGCCAAATTGATTCTCATTTCTTATTAGATCTACTTTGGTGAATTCAAGACAACAATATGGTAATGGATTCAACATCTAGAAACAATTATACAGGTATGAAATAGAAATATTATGCATGTCTATGGCCAGTAGTAATAAATGATGCTTACCTTCTCAAACTGCACTGGGTTCATCCTGAAACTAGAAGAGAGCTGGCCCCTGCAGTTCTCTAACCTAGCGACCAATTGTTCAATCACCTCAGCATCATCTATTGAAGCATTAGAAAGGCTTGTAGCTTTCTCATCCGTAACAATCTTCGCATCCTTCTTTGGCTCAAAATCAGGAACAATCACTTTACTGACAGCATCTGCTAGTTTTTGGGTAGATCTGATCCAGTCAGGTATTGGGATACCAAAAGTCTCTGCACGCAATACAGATGCCGCCACCACAAAGTTGAGGTGGCCTGCATCCTCCACGGAGAACTGCAAAGGACGTGGAAAACGTTTGGGAGCAGACCAGAATGGGGCACCTGTACTGGTTACAGCATCTTCAGGGAATGTAAATGTCAACTGCTTCACGCGGTCCGAGAAGTAGTCTTCAAACCTATAACACATAGCATACATGAATGTTAATTCATTAGAGAGACAACATATCAACAATGTAAAAGAGCACTAATGAGCCAAGCCCTAGTACCTCAAACGTGCCCAGGTAATGCAGTCCTGGAAGTCTTCACATTTCTCTTTGTCAAGGCATTCAATCACACGTTCTAGGGTCTCCCTAGCCTGAGCATCACCAGATTTCCTCATGGCAGATGCATATTCATCAGGGTTATTCAGGAAGGCATTTACTTCAGCAGGTGTCTTCTCAAGCAATCCTTCAAACTCGGAGCGTGCCCAAGTCAAGCAATGGTCAATGTTGTGGGGGAAAGAATGGACAGTACACATAGGTGCCTGTCTCTCAGGTGGGTCACGAGAAGCACCATAGTTTTCTGTCAGATGAGGTATAACCATCTGTGTATTGCACCTGGCACCAAGGGTCCCTGACTCGAGAAGTGGTTTCTGGAAATACACACACCTTTGATCAACATAAAGCCTAGCATTGACATTGTCCAGAGCATTGATAACCACATTCAGATTTTCCCAAAAATTGTCATCGAAGACATTCTCTGTCTCAGGGCTTGCACGATTTTGAAGAGCTTCGATACGAAGATGTGGATTCATAGCAGCAGCTGCTGTTGCAGCAACTGTGGATTTTGACTGCCCAATGTTCCAATCACGGAAAAGAAATTGTCTGCTGAGGTTACTCTTTTCTATAACATCATCATCTGTTATTGTTAGTTTCCCTTGGCTTCCACAAGACACCCCCATTAAAGCCAGATTTTTCAGGAACTCGCAACCCAGAGCACCAGAGCCAACAACAAACACTTTTACATCCTCAAGCTTTTTCTGGAGCTTGGCTCCAAAAACAGAAATTTGGGCATCATATCGACTGTTCAAGGGCTTCAGATCCCTTGGATCCAGTGGTTCAGTGGGAAGAGATTCTACAGAGTCAAAGTAGAAAAACTGCAAACAAGCACAATGCAAACATAAATGCATTAATATCCAAATGAAAGGTATGCTGGAAAATATTGATATGGGTACAACTATTCAGCGATTTCCAAGAAGAGAGAAAACAATACGTTGGAAATGGTCGGAAAATTTGGAGTTTGGTGAGAGAGAGAGATGCATGGCAAGGTGGCAGAAAGGTTAGACCCAACCAGTCAAGCAATTTTGGGAGATTTGATTTAACTTTAACTTTTTTTTTTTTTTTTTTTTTTTTTTTTTTTTTTTTTTTTTTTTTTTTTNNNNGGGGGAGAGAGAGAGATTTTTGAGGAAGAGATGCATGGCCAGGTGGCAGAAAGATTAAAACCAACTATTTTACTTATTTTGTGTGTGATCGGAGGGTAGGACGGGGATGCCTATAATTTAAACATCAACACTAAACACATGCAACTCAACGTGATTTTTCTTGTTTCACAATAGCAAATTTGGAGGGCTACTTGTACAAAAACTTCCAAGATTTAAACATGCATCTGACTGATTCCATTTTAAAATGGAAAGGTCGATTTGATCATTAATGCGATATGTAGGAAATTTAGGTAAAGTAACACTGAAACAGAAAACCATGCCACAAGAAGAGAGGGTGGAGATGAGGGCACAGAAATAAAGAAAGCAAAACGGAAAATTGTAATGCGAGGAACAAAGCATAGAGTACAACGAAAACTTCGTAATTTTTTGGATAAGGTCCCATTTAGTCACAGTAGATACATACATGATCTCATATTTGTTCATGAGCAGCAATTCAGGTGAAATGAAGAAACAAACCTGGAAGAGTGGATGGAACTTCCCAGAGCATGCTTTTATAACTTCTTGCCCAACAATGCCGCCAAACATTGCAGCCATAGGATTCAAAACAGCCTTTGAACCGAAAGCGAACTGCCTAAGCAAGTCTTCATTGATATCATCAAGCTTACCATCAGTTAAACTAACATTAATTTCTTTAACAAAAGATATAAGCTTGTGAGCATCCTCCTCGGATCCAGCAACAGGAAACCGACCAAATGCTGATATGAACTTATCTAATCCTTGAAACGCCAGATGAAGAAGCGGTGGGCGATCAAACTTTGAGAAATCGCTAAGTAGGAAATCGCCGGGATCCTTAAGAGCTTCACGGAGTGGTTTGAAATTCAACACCTTTGGCTGCTTCACCTGCGTCACAATACCGCCTTTCTCATATGGGCTAAAACCTGTGGTATCTTCATCAAGAGTGAATGAGTAGGGCCTAGCATTCTTGATTTTCCTAGGCTTTCCATCATTTAATTCTGTCATCCCATAGACTTCTGAGAACGTAACCAGATCCCCATCCTGAAATTCAAGCCTCTCATCGTCCACACATGAAATCAGAGCAGGATTGTCATTACTGATAGATGCGATAATACCGGTGTGTGGATCATTTCCATCCACATCAACTACAGTAAACTCAGGTCCAAAGTCACAGAAGACACTGCCAAAGAGGCCACATACTTCTGACTTGATGAAAGCAATAGGAGGCTGATGGTTGTGGCAATACTCATCAAATTCAACTGCTTTATCTAGACTGATATTTGTAAACACAACAGCCTGCAATATATACACAGAGGAATAAGATATAATACAAAGGAATTGGATATGATAATTATGCATAACAGGAGCTAAACACTCAATAAAGCATCCATAAAGAAGCTAACAGGACAGCCAGTATTCACAACAAAAGAGCATTTCTGGCATTGCAAACTATTCAAGCACCAGTATTTTGGAGGGAAAGAAGTAAATGCCATCTACAAACTTTGCATAATAAATCAATTATAAGAAACCAGCCCCTCAACATCGATGATGTTGACTTCATCTGCAACTCTCACAAATTCATCTCAATTTACATAAGGCCAATCAGTCAGTAATTCTCTTACAGTAAAATTTCTAATTAAAAAAACTAGATTTCCATACATCATCTGCAACACACACTAATTCCTCAGTCTACATATCTCACTCGGTCAATAATTCTTTTGCAGCTATTAGTAAAATTTCTAGTAGACTAACTAGATTTCCATACATTTTCTGCAATACAACGCTAATTCATATCAGTCTACATACAGTCAGTCAGTATTAGTAATCCTTTTGCATAGATATAGTACTGCTAGGATGATAATTTTGTTTTTGCACAAAATTGTGTGCTGCACTAGTGCACTGATTCAAGCAAGTCTGCACCAGCATTGCTTGGTTTTTTCCTACCCAAAACCAGTTTCTATAATAACTTTTGGCTGTGTTTTCAAAACTAACATATTAAATAGAAAAACTTAAATCACTAGTCAATATTCAATCTGTCACAAAAACATCAAATCAGTTATCTATCTATGCAAAACCCATATTTGAAGGAAGGCAATGTAGCGCTAGTAGAAGCAAGGCTTAACCAGGAAAAGCTAATGGGTATACATCAGAGAAGGGACGGTTCAACAACTACAAGCAACTGACAAAATTTTCAGCATCACCATCAACCTCATCAGTAACATCAACTGCAGCAGAAAACCAAATGTTCAAGTCATCCAACAGAAACAAAGGTACGATTAGCCCCAATGTCAAGCTCATCTACCCTTAAGTATAACATTAGAGCCAAAAGGCCAAAACCAAAACTTGCATTTGCTTTAAATAATACATTGAAGAATTATTTATAGATACACATAGCATTGGTAAAAAATTATGTAAGGTATGTTTGGAAAAACCCATTTGTGTAATGAGAGGCATATTTATGCTTGTAAATCATATCAGAAAAGTAAAATAACTAAGAGCGACAAAAAGGATGAATAATATAAGAGAAATTACAATTTACAAGGCAACCTTATGTGTAGGATTTAAGGGGCATTCATGAAGATAGGCAATCCATATATTCAATGAAATAAATTGCTTTAAAGCACTATTTGAATCACATAGCCATATCAATTTGCAGACTGACAGTTAAGGTTGTTTATATTTTCAAGGATTTCAACTTCATGTGGGTGTTGCATTGTAAGTTTAATCCTGATAATTCCCTGTCATCTAGCCATGATGGACAGACAGAAAATCTATCTACAAGATGTTGCTTTTTATTTTATTGAAAGCCAACTTATTGAACTTTGTCATCAGAGTTGTAAGTTTGTAACACCTGTTCAACTGTTATACAATAAAAATAGCAATTACAATAGATTAACAGAAACACTTTGGAAGAAACAGAATTTGGAAAATTTTTAATTGGAGATTAATAGTAGTGATAAATTTGCAACAAATGCCTATACTACCAATGAAACTTCAAATATGGTGCACTTAGCACCCCAAGGAAGGAGAAAAAAAAAACTCTGCTAGAATTGTAAAGAACTTAACAATACCCTTCCCCCACAGTTATTATGATGTACTTTCAGGTCGTGGACAAATAAGTGGCTCTGGCAAATCATGATTCGTTAGGAAATGGCATTCCATCCTATATAGTGTAAAACCCAATTGCTTTACTGTCATAACCATATTTACCTACTGTTCCACAAATAACATTCTCATCTCTCAAGGCTCAATGGCTCATGCCAAAATAAGTTCATGTTTGGCGAGGAAGAAAATCTGCTTGCCAACAAAAACACTTCAATGATACATCAACACACATTTGGAGTCTTTTATCAATACCAAAACTAGGGTAGCTACACCCACCCTCTCAGATGTTACATCAAAATTATCAATTGCCTAACCAATGTTTTCCAACAAGAGATTTATACAGCTACGCCTTTTCTCAAGTAAATCAGAAATGTCAAGAGTTGGAGCGGTCAAAAATTAAATTTCCTGAATGAAAATCCATAATGAGGTTTACCAATATCACACTCCTTAATCTTAAGATTCTTATTAGTCATACTGTACTACAGTACCCTTTGCAGGAGTAATATAATCAAGAACTAACAAAATTAAATAAGCATTGAATTGTACAGAGTGCTTACAAACCATGCTAATCAGCTCAATCAGACCCTCATTAATGATGAAATGGCTTTAAAAGTATTTGCAAGCCAAACAGTAATGTACTGCAAATAGCACACAAACAAGGCGCATGCAAAATCTAAAGTTCTAATCATCTAAAACATGATGAATGGGCAGACCCCTACACTAATAATGCAGCAATTAAGTGTCAGGCTGTATGGATATAAATATGAAGTAGGCGATTTCAATCTGTCAGCTATTTTACCTGAAATTCAGAAAGCTTTTCCTTCGTTATTTCATTGGTTAACGTAGAAACAACCACAGCATTATTCAGTTCTTGCAACTTCTGAACAGAAACAAGGGCACGATTCTTTCCCACATCTTCCTCTGAAAATATAAAATTGCTGGACAGATCCCACAACTCCACAACTCCTTCATCATGCAATGTCACAGACTTAACACCAGCAAGGATAAGATTCTTTGCTGCAAGACCCATGTTCACAGCATTATTACGTAATTATATAGCATATAGTATCACAAATGATGAATGATGCTCAGCTTTTAGACAATGATACATGCAAGAATAATTCATGCACCAACACTAGTATCTTATCTAAAAAAAAAAAAAACTGGATAATTAGTACTTCCTCTGTTCCCCAAATAATGCAACACGGGGATGGAACACGGATTTTAAGAAGAGGACAGAGATAGAGAGGAATAAAGATAGAGACTCATGTGATGTGGAGAGAGAAAATTAGACTCATTTACTAATGGACTCAAATTACCTCCACTTATGAACATATGTACCTCTCACTCAACTCCATCAACTATAGACAAAATACAAAACACTACTATTTTTCACTACTTCAAATATTCAATCACTTAAGTGCAAATCTAATAAAACCATGCAGTTTGTGTTTTTAGCTACTCAAAAACACATATTGCAAACACCATATCATTATATCAACATTAGATAAAATGTTAAATCACAATATATCATCATATCAACATATTGCAAACGCAATTTAGTTGAACTCTAAACACACATACAGACATTTCAAGGCATTGCTAAAATTTGCCTATTCATGCAGATTATTTTACTCAAATTTACTACCAAAGTACCAATCCAAAACTTCTTAAACCACTTGTAGATTTAAATCACATAAAAACCAACCTCCAAATGCTCAATTCAAAATGAGATAAGTCAAAGTTCTGGTCACTTCGAAACACTGGTAAATAAGGCAACTATATTCACAATGATCATTGATCTTTCCTTTGCTATTATTTTAAATTCTACTTATCTTTACATTTATCTTTGAATAGTATAATCATATAAAAGTAAGAAACAGTGAAACACCCTTCCCTTTCCCTTTTCAAACAATACGATTATCCATCTTTAAAATGAATCAAGTAACCTAAAATTATCGCATATTTGCATGTATAACATAATACAAATAACAATATATGGAAAAAAAAAAAAAAAAGTCATAAAATGAATTAAATTAAAAAAAAAAATTTACAGTAGATAGAGCAGAAGAGAAAGAGAAACAATAAGTATACCAATTTCAGCACCGAGGCCTTGCAAACCAGAAACTAGGATATTAGAGGCGAAAAGACGACGCATCGTCTCACGGCCATAGACGGCGAGCTGACGACTGTGCAAGTCCTCGTCGATGTCATTTGGATTGCTGTTGTTGTTATTAGTTCCTTTTCCATTTCCGTCACCGAAACCCATATTGGAACGCTCAGATTCACCGTTCTCCGATCCTTTGCTGTGACCGTTGGCAGACGCCGTTAAATCAACAGAAGACGAATTAGAAGAAGAAGCAACAGTAGCAGTAGAGATCAAACAAGGCTTCTTGAGAGCAACGTTGAAGGCGGTGACCTCCACAACTTCGTCGTCAGCCTCTCCTGCCACCGCTCTCTTAACTGGAAGCATATAGTGCTTTCAACTTCTCTGCACCATTTTTTTGACATTTGAACAATAATCAGACGTCAGAAAATTTTATCGAAATTATAATCGAACAACAAAAATCGATTGACGATTACGTTAAAAATCAACAAAAATAATTGATTAATTTTTAAAAATTCAATCGAAAAATTATGAATTAAAATGACGATTTAGCTAAACAAATCAAACATAAAATAAAATCAGATGAAAATTCTAAAATAAGATGACGATTTAGTTAAACAACATCAAAACTAACTAGCAAAAAATAAAATCTAATGATAAAATTCAAAGTAAAATGACGATTGAGCTAAAAAACAACAAACAAAAAATTAATTGAGAAATTCTAAAATGAACTGACGATTAAGCTAAATAAACAACAAATAATAAAATCGATTGAGAAATTCTAGCATAAAATGACGATTGAGCTAAAAAAAAAAATCAAAAATCAACAAAAAAAAAAAATGAAATGAGAAATTCAAGAAAAATGACGATTAAGCTTAAAAAACATGAAAAATCAACGAAAAGCAAAGAATCAAATGAAGAATTCGAAAATCAACAATGACGAAAATCGTAGAAGTGGAAAAATTAATGGAAGAATAGCTTGAAAAAGAAGCAAGTGAGAGAGGAGAGAGAAAGTACCGACTGCGCGATGAGGAGGTGGAAGATGGAGGAGAGAGAATAAGGAGCCAAGAGAGAGAAAGAGGTGGTGGGTTTGGTTTTGTTTGCTTGGGTTAGGGATATATTTTTTGTGTTTAAAATATTTATAGTATAGTAATGGTAATGGAGTGAGGGTTTGAGGTTTGGACTGGACCTGTGGTTTAGGTATTTATGGATGGAGAGGTTGAAATGGGAGACGGTTAGTGCTGTAAATTTATTTGTGGTGTTTTTATTGCAGAACAAGTTTTGTGTGAGAAAAAAAATTTTACTGTATGTTGAGAGGTTGCAGCGTGCGGGAAAAGTTACACTTGGAAATTCGGAAATTAGACAAATGTCGTTGATGGTAGGATTCGAACCGATGCGATAGAGCCAATTCAGTCCCTGGATATTTATCTTATTGGGTTTGGGTACGCTTGTTTTGGTCAATTTATGTTTTCTAACCTTGACTACCTTATGTTTTGATGAAATTCATTTATAGAAAATTAAAGTTAATTAATTATTGTTTATCAGTTTTCAAAAAAAAATAATAATAATTGATGTTTATAAATGTCTTAAGTAACTACATAATTTTATACCATGTATGGAAAATATCGTTTTAAAGAAACCATTTTAAGGTAAAACAGCTATCTCATGTAGCAATTTTACCTATGATATTACTCCGTATAATTCTTCCCGATAATAAACGAAACATGTTTATCAATGAGATAAACTGGGGCTCCCTAGATTAATCACTGTGCAACTAATTTTCTTCTAAAGTTACAAGTTATGCATAGTAACTTGTAATTATATACAAGTAATAGATAGATAGATAGATATAGGTGAATTTTCCTTAATTTATAAGTAGTGACTGTGTAACAAATATAACCAACTATATGGATAATTGCAGCTTTATTTACAAGTAATTTTAAAAGGGGAAGATATTGCATCAGTCCGAACTGACGAAACGGACTTTTGATATTTTATATTGGCTTAATGATATCCTCTACTGGCTGGATGATATCTTGTACTGACTGGATAATATCCTCTATTGACTATAAAATATTATGACTGGATAATATCATATAGCCAATAGAGGATATCATCCACCCATGATACCATATAGCCAATAGAGGATATCATCCAGCCAATAAAGGATATTATAGACACAATCATAAATGATATCACATAGCCAGTATAGGATATCATCCAGCCATGATATCATATAGCCAAAAGAGGATATCATCCAACCAGTAGAGGATATCACCCAACCAATAGAGAATATCATTTGGCCAATAAAGAATATCATAGACAATCATAAATGATATCATATAGCCAATAAGGATATCATCCAGCCATAATATCATATAACTAATAGAGGATATCATCAAGCCAGTAGATGATATGTATAAATGATTGGAGGATATATATAACTTGTTTGAGGATATGTATAACTTGTTTGATGATATGTATAACAATGGTGGAACCTCCATTATACTAATAAAGGTCATGAGTATAACATAACTTACTCATTTCTCAACCAAAATACATGCATTTGTCATCAAAATGCTTACAATTCAAGATACAGTCATATGGGACAAACAATTTCAACAATTAAACATCACATAAGAAAGCCCCAATTCAATTTTTTGGGCATTTTTCAAAAAATCCGAGAATTAAACTTTCTCTCTCTTCCGCCATGAATGACGTCGCTTCTCTCCTTCGCCATTGATGTCATCATCGTCATCGTTGCCTATAGGAAGAGAAGGAGATCCACCCATCATCGTCATCTTCGTCTTTATCGTCATCGTCATCTCCTCCGCCGCACAAACTATTTGGTCAGGCTTGACTTACCCAATAGTTTGTGTTTTAAAATTGTGTAAAAAAGGAATTTATTCATGGGGCTAGATACATACTTTAAAACTCTCTTTTGATAAATTGGATGAAGAGAAGGTTTTGTGTGAGTCCGTTTCACGTGAGTTCGGTTTATAATGCATACTCTCATCCCTTACCCACTGTCACTGCCAGCCCCTTCCAGCGGCCGACGACCTTCTCCCTCCCATTCCCTGGTGCCGACGACCCTCCCCCACCCATCCCTGAGCCATGGTGAGTGTGAGGCGGAGGACAAAGAGAGCGAGTGTGACACCATAGCAAGTCAGCGAAGCCGAGTTCGCCGAGGATTTTGGTGATGGAGTATAGATGATAGAGAAACTCAGGCACACACAGAGCTTCGAAGGAGGAGTACAGAAATGGCAGCGGAGGAGAGGCGGTCGAGGAAGGTGAAGGTGAGGTTGAAGATGAAGACAATATGAAGACTGATGTTGATAACTGAGTATCAATGGCGGCAGGGAGGACAACTAAAAGTGAGGTGAAAATAACCATGGAAATGATGCCAAGGTGAGGCAGAGACGCCATTGTGTAATATTTGATATATATAACCTATTATCTGACAATTATAATCTAATATCTGATCATTATAATCTAATTTCTGACAATTAAGACCTAAGATTTGACAATTATAATCTAATACCTAATAAGTATAATCTAATATATGACCATTATTATCTAATTTCTGACACTTATAATGTAATATATGATATTTATAATCTAAAATCTGACTATTATTAATTAATTTCTGACAATTAAGAAATTTTTTCCCTAAGAAAATAAAACTAAATGAATAAAAAATACTTGTATATGTTTGTATGACCAGACTCACGTGAGTCCGTTCTACACAATACTTCTACACAATAGTTGGATGAAAGACAATACCTATGTGTCCTTGAAATTTGTATATAAAATATTATCTATGTCTATTCAAAAAAGAAAAAATTACTCTCTTTGTGATCCGCACATTTAAAATATGTAGCAAATATTTAGCTAATTGACTCTATTTTAAACTAATATATTTTGAAAGTTTATTTCACACTATTACTTGACAATTTTTTTTTTACACTAACTAAATTAGTGTTAAATTGATGATAATTTACCTCAAGCACAACTAATTTTCTCCTCAAGTTGTAAGTAATACTACACGAAGTAATTTAACTCGTAAGTCGTAACCCTCTAATAGATGTGGATGTGTACTATATCCAACGAATACTTGATACACACTTCATTTTAGACCAAAATTATACTCGTATTTCATTACGGAGTACAATATGCGTAGGAGTCAAGACCGACTACGACATTCAAACGTTATCAATTAATGACACTTCAATGTGTGACACCAACTCCAGAATCCAAAAATTCAGACTAGTTAGTTTACACATCTTGTATGGATAAATATTTACATCTACCCCTACTTTCATACAGTCAAAACTGCAAAACTGATGAATGAAGTCTCCTTTACAAATGCCTTTTAAATAAAAAAAAACTTGAAATGAAATAAAGATAGTAACATTAGTAAGTAATCTGATATCTACAGAACTATACATCAATACATACATCATGTCTATTTAAAGCACCCTTTCTTCTTTTGTTACACTTTGTTCTTTTCTTCATATCATATCTATGCTCTTTACTTCTTTACTTCCCTAAAAACCCTGTTTTATTAATGTCATACTCAAAGCTACCCTTAAAACTAGCTAGCTTCATTTACACTCAATAAGAGTTATTCAATGGCTTTTCATGTGTATCATCATCAAACATTTCTTTTATTTCTTCTTCTTCACGTATTTTTCTTTCAGTATAACTCTTGTTCATGTTATGCTCAATTTTCTGAAGTTAATGATCAGAAGGTTGATTTAACTTTGTATTACGAGACACTTTGCCCGTATTGTTCGTACTTTATTGCCCATGATTTGGTAAAACTCTTCTCTAATGGCCTCATTTCCATAGTCAATCTTAGGTTGGTTCCTTGGGGTAATGCTGCTGTTGAGCCTTCTGGCTATTTCCAATGTCAGGTACGAGTATGTTTTGATGTTTATGTTGTATTACGTATCGAAAATTCATGTTATGACACCTTCCGATCCTTGTGAGGGCCTAGGTAGGGGAACTACTCAACGAGCCTCATTTAGGCATATGCGCGTATAGAATCAATAGATCATAGTAAAAAAAGACATACATTCATTATTATGGATTTGTGCATAATTTTTTTTTTTCTTTTTTGCAGCATGGATCAGGAGAGTGTTTGCTGAATGCTGTTGAAGCTTGTACCATTGATGCTTATCCTGATGTTGTAAGACCTCTGTTACTCTTATAAATAATTAATAAACAAAAAATAAATAAAATTAAATAAAAAGGGTTTGTAATTTCAATTCTGTAAATCTATGGCAAGTATTTCAAGAGGTCTCAAAATAGTCTATGTAACTATTAAGTTTAAACGGGGAAGTGCATTCTCACTCGCACACTATTTGCACCGTCCAAGTGTTGAAATCACTGACATAAAAGGCATGTGTTTGTTTTTCCATAGACTGCATGAGCCAAGATATTGGTTGTCATTGTTTCCGTAGAGTTAAGGTCAGAGATCAAGTGGAAGTAAGGTTCCAAGATTGTGCAAAACTAGAACTGCAATGATATAAAGGATGGAGGCAGAATTCATTAAATAAACTGTCAAGAGTAGGAAGAAAAATTTATTAGCAAGATAATGACATGATTAAATTTGCATCTGTGGCAGAACAAGCACTACTTCTTGATCCAATGCATAGAAAGTCTAGCTTATCAGCAAAGAGAAGCGGAGTGGCAAAGTTGCTTCAATAAAGTATCACTTGATTCCAAGCCCATCTTCGACTGCTACAATCAAGGAAATGGTCGAGTGGTTAGTTACTCAGCTCGACAGTTCCTTCCTGTTTGATTGGTATAAATTCTCAAAAATCTAATATTTAGCATGTTGAATGATTCTGCAGCTTGAAGTACAGTATGCATATGAAACTAGTCAGCTAATCCCACCCCACGAGTACGTGCCATGGGTGCTTGTCAACAATCAGCCACTCCGTGAGGTGTAATTCTCTCCCTTTCTTTCTAGCATGCCCTTTCTCGCTAGCTCTCAAGTATGTGTAATCTAATGTGGGTGGTTGCAGGACTACCAAAATTTCATCGCATACATCTGCAAAGCATACAGAGGCACGTCAATTCCTGCAGCTTGTAGTACGGCAGAGTTCATGATCAGCTCGTTTGGTGACAAGGCAATGGATACATCTCAACAGGTGAGCTATGTAGGAGGCCAGCAGAACTTGACCTCATTTATGCCAACTGAAATTCTTCAGCAGAATAGAGAAGTGTTCAACTGATAAGCCAAAATGAAGCACTAAGTTTCAAGGCAAAAGGCATTAAGGCCTGGCCTAGTAGTGAGCTTAGCTTGTGACACATCCCATATGTTAGCTTGCTGATTTGAAGTATCAACTAATGTATGAGTGCAGAAAAGGCGCACGATTGTGAATTCTATTGCAAATTTTTAATCAAAAGTTCTATTAATTGGCTTCATTATATATGCACAAATCTCATAGAATGGCTAAGAACAGAAAATTAACAGAATAGCAGTTTACATCCAATCTTGAATCCTTGATAACAAACCTCCATGTCAACGGCATCAAATTGCTAATGATGAAATCGCAGCCTGAAAAGAAACTCTTAATCAATAATCTCCTTTTTAAGGCATATATTAAATACAGCATAAGATCCATACTAGTAAAGCCAGTCCCACTACAAGAACAATATACAGAGAAGCTAGTCCCACTGTCCCACTACAAGAAAAACAAATTTTGAAAATGCAAAATGGTACAATCATACATATAGGTGATATAACACACAGTCACATGAATAGTCATAGGTTTATCATCTTCCATGTCTTGTTGCATATGTCAAAGGCATCTTCCTGCAGTGGATCAAATTCAAACTTCTCCACTGTCTTTTTTTCACGATCTACGATATCTGGAACCAGATCAAGGTGTAACAAATTTGCTAAAATATAAGATACATGATAGCATGCGCCCGCGCGCGCGCACACACACACACACACAGGCAGAAAACTGTGTTGAGTACAGAAAACACCAGGAGAGGAATATGCAGAAAGTATGCAATAAAAATATTCAAGATGTATTTTGTTATTAAAAGGGGAAAAAAGGATACGCCCAGAGATTTTCGATGGACTCGCTAGATCTGGAATAATCTTTGTGACAGATGCATAAAATGAAAGTTTCCTCCTGCAATAGCATATGATTATTATGTTAGGAACAGAGTAAGCTAGTTGCAATCAAGACGTATAAAGCAAATTATTAATTCAACAGCCAAAAAAATTATAGCATGTTAAACAAGAATATGTACAATTAACAAAACCTTCTCGAACTAGCGTTCATACGTTGTAATCCGCATTTTAATTTGCTCTTCCTTGGAAGCAGTATGACTACTACTGTTCCAACTTTTGTTTTAATTAATACCATATGCAAGAAAGCCAAGCGAAGCACTTACCCAGTATTAGAAATTGAGTCTCCAAACTCAAAATAGCTCCACAGAAAACCAGCAAAGTCTATTTCTAAAACCATGAAAACTAACTACTTGATGGGTTTGTAGTTTTGTACCTCTCTATGTACAAAAATATCCAATAAAATAACTTTAAAACAAGCAACTTATCAGAACTATGAAAGACAGCTGATTACTCAAATCCTATAAAATTAAAAGGATAAATGAACTAATATCTCTTTCACAGTTTCACTCATGAAAGACCCAGTAACTTTTAGCCTATATTACCTAGAGCCTCTCTGCTAGCTTCAAACTTTCAATAGTTAGATAAAGAAGAAAATCACACAAAGACTCGAATATGCAGTAAAGAGCATGCATGGACAAAAGTGATCAAATAAAACTATAAAACACAAACTATCTATGATGAAAATTCTAATGACCTATATGTTGATCTTTAGGGTTTCAAAAATCAATTGAAAAAAGGTGTCTTCTCGTGTAATGTTTAAACCTCACTTTCAACAAAATGCATCAGTAGACCATAGTGAATGTAGTGAGCAGTCAGATGTGACTTCAATAACCTTTGCCACAAAGTTTGAAAATGAAATGCAAGCATAGCAAATACACAATGTTCATTTTCAAAGCATGTTGTAATTACTCATATGGAGTTATTTTTTAGAGCAGTTGCAAACTTGTAGTAACACCCCAATTCTCTCTTTCTCAAATAAACAAGATTCCAAAAAGGGAATACATTACAATAAAAATCAAACTAGAACTTTGTTAAGCACACTAGCATACAATTAATAAAACAAATATTCCAAAAATGTCATACTAAGCCATCACATAATTGCATGTTACATGTTTTAATCTTTAATCATGGTACATGGTGGTGAGTTGGTGACACATCAGAAATTCTCTTGCATTTTATTTAATGAATTTATTTGGGAAAGGGAGAATTATTGGGTGTTGCACTTATGTCACAAAACAATAATACTTACTGTTCTTTCTCATGTTCTTCTTCAAGTTTCTTTAGCTTCTGACTCTTCTCCTCTAACAAAAGTCGTTGATGATCTAGCTCATTAATCTTGTCAACAATTACTGTGTTCATACAACAAATAACTCAGTTTGAAGAACAGAGAACCAACATATGACCATCACATATATCTGACAAAACAGAATACTTATCTAAGATCCTCTCGAAGCAGCTTCTCTCTTTTGAGTTCCTCATCAAGCTCTTTCTGCAGGCGCTCTAATTCTTCATTGGAAACCACTTCAGATCGTGCCACTTCTATCTTGTGCTTGCAATCATCGATCTTGTCCTGATAATCTATTTAAAATGTGAACGTGATTAGAGTAAGTAACTTAGTAGCAACTTCATCAAGGTGGCAGTATGCACTAATACATGACACTTCCCGCTGTAATACACACATATATCCATACTTAAAGGAAACTTCTTTCTTTGTACACTTAAGGGGGGGTTTGGTTAGTGTATTTTTTGGAGTGGAAACGGATTCGATTAAACCGATATTGTTACCGAGTGTTTGGTTAGAAGACATGGTAACAATTATCATTACCTAAGGGTTATGGTTATCCTTCATTTGTTACCTCTAAAAAAATTAGGGTAACAAATACCCTTACCCTCCTCCAATCACAAAATTCCTATTTTTCTCCTTTCCATGGTTTAAACCAAACAAATGAAAAGGCAATATTATTTGATTCCTTTCCCCCCTCTTATTTGTTCCCTTTCCACTCCATTTCCATTAACCGAACCAAACACCCCCTAAAAGTAGATAGAGCACCGAAAAATTTCTCAATTAGAGAAATTGAAAGGCACCAACATTAGACAATGAGAAATTCACCTCTAACATGACTTAAAAAAGAAGCATATATTTTTAAAGAGCATGCCTAATAATCAAATAAATGGTTACCAAAAAAAGGCTGGACTGTATAATATCTAAAATCGGGCAAATAATGCTAGTGTGGTACCCTACATCCTTCTTGGATGGAAGATTAATAGGACGAGATTGAATATGTTGTCTTGTCTCCTACATCCTTTTTGGACACCATTCAAGTGATCAGTACAACCATGAACATCCTTTTCATATTGAAACCTGCTATCCCTAATTCTTTACTTGAAATTCCAGAGAAATTACCTCCCTCGAACTTAAGGAAATTTGCAAGTTACAATTCCGAGCTCATTTGTCCAGTTGTATTGCGGGCAGTGATTAGTCAATGTAGTAAAAAATCGATTGTCTTTTTCTAGTCACAATCAAAATAGGGACAGAAATGCAAAATGCTGCTCACAAATGAGAGGGAAATGACGTTGGGCCTTAAAATTTAGAATTCACTCACACCATAATCTATATTGATGTAATTGGTTTTATGTAATACTGCATACAATGCTTTATGTGATAATTACCACTCATTGAATTCCTGTCCATCCTATACATTCCCTAAAGCTGTAATGCTGTTTGGTTAAGATCAAATTACACCGGAGATACCACTCTCTAGAGAGCCATTTGGTTGACAAAAATAAAAAGTTTCATTCTAGGATTTTCTATTGCCTACAAGAATGAGAGAATTCGATTACCTAGTCCTTTCACAGTAAATTCAACTTCTTACAGTCAACCAAATTATTTTTCGTTACGAGAATCAAAATTCCCACAAAGCGTAACCCATTATTCTTATGTGCAACCAAACGACCACTATGTTATTAGTTGGCCTCGCCCACAAGTTTAGCAGTACAAAGTGTAACAATTTACATTGAGTTGGTAGTTTATACACCTTTCCATAAGCACCATACTCAAGCAATCATCTTATATAATTTTCCAACCAAATTACAATATATATAGTAACTTCCCTAACCCTATCAGTTCAAACAACCCCAACTTAAACAACCCACTAATTCAA
The DNA here is from genome assembly GCA_001687025.1 of Chenopodium suecicum. NCBI lineage: Eukaryota > Viridiplantae > Streptophyta > Magnoliopsida > Caryophyllales > Amaranthaceae > Chenopodium > Chenopodium suecicum. The sequence goes on along the minus strand of MATQ01000816.1, from coordinate 95,574 downwards.
GCATAATTAGTGCACCCCAAAATCCATCTTTTGTTTTCAAAATCAATTCTTTAAAATAACAAAATGCAACCCCATATACAATTGTACATAAAAATAAAAAACAAAGTTGAGAATTTAACCAAAAAAAAAGGGGGGAAACCTGAAATGGCGATCTGGGTAGTGTTGAAATCAGAATCAGAAGACGATTGAAGAGATTTGGATTGTTGAACGCATTGGGTTAACAAATTGAAGTCTCTCTTATCTCGGAGAACACCAACGAGGTCGTCACAGTAAGAAAATAGCTGATTGATATCGATTTGTGGCGAATTGTCGACCATTTTTCTAGGGTTTTGGGGTTGAAGAAGAAAAATCAACAAGGGAATTGAGCAATTGAGAAGAGAATTATCAGAAAGAAAGAAAATGGGGTTTATAGTTGTGAAAGGAGCAAGAGAGTAGGAATTGATAAGGTTGGTAATTTCAAAATAAAAGTTGGCGCCCTGTCCACTCCGAACAGTCCAAACAACACTCAAGTACTCAACCGTCCAGGATCGGTGGAAGACTGGGAGGTTTTTCTAATACCGGAGTACCTATACTTCTTTACTTTTTTTTTTTTTTTTTTTTTTTTTTTTTGAACGGGACTTTATTTTATATATATATATATATATATATATATCTATAAAAAAGTACTCCAGTAGATATCTCCTAAGTACACGTGTCATCACCACATAAAAAAAATTCCCGCCAAAAATTTTGTTACTTTGCCTTATATTTAGAGAGTGATATCCAACAATAATAATTTAAATAGAATTTAAAAATATAGTCATATTGAATAAAATGTTACGTATTAAAATACTATTTACTTATTTAGGATATCATCAAAATGTTTGCCTAAAAAAAAAAAGGATATCATCAAAATCTTTTTTTTTCCAGTTATCAGTCAGAATAACATTGAGTACTTTTTTTTTTATTAAGAAAAGAGTAGCTTTTATATTACGGGCGTGTTCGCCAAAATATAGTTGTGAAGGTAGTTGTAGATATGGAGGTAACCGTTAGCTGTCAATAAGTTGTTAGCTGTGAAGATAAATAATTTAGATACGAGTGTTCGGTAAAGTAGTGGTTGACTAGCTATTACATATAAAAATCAATATTTTATTTTTAAAACTATAGATTAAATTTTCAACAGCTTCCTGAAAAGCTACCTCTAATTTCAAAAACTAATCTTTTTAACTTTTCACAAAAGCTACCTCCACCACTAAAAGCTACCCTAACCACAACTTTACCAAACACTCACATTTTTTGTTAAGTAGTGGTTTGACTTGGTCAAACCACTAAAAGCTACTCAAAAGCTAACGCCGAACACTCCCTACGAATACTAAAATCTTATTTATTCTTCCATCCCACATTAATTGTAAATTGTAATGTAATGTAGACATTGAGATTAATCTGGTATATCACAATGTTTATTGTACTTTTTTTTTTTTTGTACTTCTAATGATTCGTTTCGTGCAGTTTCTAATGAACAAATAGTAAAATATTATTGTAAAACCGTGCATAGCACGGGTTTCGAACTAGTGATTTTTCAAAATAAAACCGCTAAATCGTTAATGATGTTAGCGGTCTTATTTAAAGAATCACTAAATGATATTAGCGGTTTTATTATTTTTTTTTCGAGGCAAAGTAGGCGAGATTTTATTAAGATAAATCATGTTCCGTCAAAGTTGTGATAATTTGGGGGAACGAACTCATACAAACACGTTCATCATTAACGTTAGTTTCCCATCTAGCTTTTAGCTATTATTTAAAGAATCGTTACCGATGTCAGCAGTCCCATATAAAGAATCACTAATGGTTTTTTTTTCCAAAGAACCACCAATGGTTATAGTAAATCATTAATAAAACTGTTAATGTCAAGCTTTTTGGTTATTGCATTTTTTGGTTTTTAGAGCAACTCCAATGGCAAGCTAATTGTGAAATTAGCTTTCCATGCCACCTAGAATTTCAAAGCTAATTTACCTTCTAGCTATTATTCATCCCATAATGATGGTTAAGCTAATTTCCAATAATTTTTTTTTTTGTTCAATTTTTTTTTTTAATTCCTACAAGTATTATTTATTTATTAATTTTTTTATACAGACTAGCTAATTTGTTTTATACTACAATTTTATTTTTTTTTTTTGGGTATAATAGGTAGGGTATCGTAACAATTACTTTGCTAATTTCAAATTAATAATTTCGTTTAATAAAACATTTAACCATTTACCTACAAAGTAGTACATGAATTCACATATATGGAGTGTATAGTGTAAAAGCTGCAAAAGTAGTCAACTAGTATAGGATAATGACAGAAGTGTTTTACAACAAAGGATTTCAAAGAGATCAAAAGAAATCTTTTAGATACTCCGATAATTGTTGTGTATATTTCCTTCATATTATGCGAGGATTTATAGTACCCTTGCATGAACAGTGTTTACTCGATATGTTAAACACGCAGTGAAATGTCTAATCGAGCATGAGGTTCTGAGCGACAATATTTAATTTGCATGGGAAGCTAAACGGTAATGTTTGGCGGTATTCTTAACCCGTTCATATTACGCAATACGGTGCGTATTACAACACTCCCCCTTGAACGGATTTCTATAGGGTGACTCCTAATTTACATGTATGTAAAAATAAATACTACCACTATTGTACCTATATGTTTATCTGCCTCATTAAAACCTTGCCAAGAAAAACCCTGTGGGATAAAAACTTCGACGAAGGAAAAAGAGTACAACACATATAGGGCTCCCCCTAAGTTAGCACAGATCACAAAGACGACGCATGCCGGTCATATGCACGAGTTCTTGAAATTTGCTAGGTGGTAATGCCTTCGTGAATAGATCGGCTAAGTTGTTGCATGACTGAATCTGCTTGACATCGATCTTACCTTCTTTTTCCAAGTCATGAGTAGAAAAGAACTTGGGGTCGATGTGTTTTGTTCTATCACCTTTGATGTAGCCTCCTTTAACTTGTGAGATGCAAGCAGTGTTGTCTTCAAATATTATAGTTGGGTCTTCTTCGACTGTTTTAATGCCGCTTTCTTTTAGTATATGTTGGGTCATAGATCGCAACCATATACATTCCCTACTAGCTTCATAAAGGGCAATCAATTCAGCTTGGTTTGATGAAGTTGCTGTTAGTGTCTTCTTGGTTGACTTCCAAGAGATTGTTGTATTGCCATAGCTGAAAAGAAAACCAGTTTGTGATTTTGCTTTTACTAGATCTGATAGGTAACCTGCATCAGCATATCCCACGAGAGTAGGATTTCCATTTCTTGGATGGAAGAGCCCTAAATCAATTGTTCCACGTATATAGCGAAGTAGGTGCTTCACTCCATTCCAGTGTCTGCTTGTAGGTTCAGAGCTTTACCTTGCTAATAAGTTTACCGAAAATGCAATGTCTGGCCTAGTGTTGATGGCCAGGTACATCAAAGCTCCTATTGCACTTAGGTATGGCACCTCTGGACCAAGTACAACTTCACCTTCTTGTCGGGGTCTAAATGGATCATCTTTGATGTTTAAAGCACGAACAATCAATGGTGAATTCAATGGGTGTGCTTTGTCCATATAGAATCTTTTTAATACTTTCTCGGCATAATTGGATTGATGAATTAAGATACCATCTTTCAGATGATTAATTTGTAACCCGAGACAAAATTTTGTTCTTCCAAGGTCTTTCATTTCAAATTCTTTCATCATACATTTAGCGGTTTCTTCGATTTCCTTATGTGTTCCGATGATGTTTAAATCCTCAACATACATCGCTATTATAAAAAAACCCTTTTCGGACCTTTTGATGAAAACACATGGACAAATTTGGTCGTTCTTATACCCTCCTTTGAATAGGTACTCACTTAAACGGTTAAACCACATCCTCCCAGATTGCTTTAAACCGTATAGTGATTTTTTCAATTTTATGGAATGTAGCTTTCGAGGTTGTGACCTCAAAGGTTCAGGTAGCTCAAGTCCTTCGGGGACTCTCATATAGATGTCGGTATCAAGTGACCCATAAAGGTATGCAGTCACAACATCCATCAAACGCATTTGTAGTCCTTTGCATGCTGATACACTTATGAGGAATCTTAGTGTCGTGGCATCTACCACTGGTGAATATGTTTCCTCATAGTCGATTCCCGGTCTTTGAGAGAAACCTTGGGCTACAAGTCTAGCCTTGTATCTTACAATTTCGTCCTTTTCATTATTTTTCGTATGAACACCCATCTATACCCGACGGGTTTCACTCCTTTTGGAGTCTGGACTACATGACTGAAAACTTCGCGTTTTGCGAGAGATTTTAATTCAACCTGAATGGCTTCTTTCCATTTTGGCCAATCATTCCTTCGTCGACATTCATCTACAGATGATGGCTCGGTGTCCTCAACATCAGTGATGATTTCTGTGGCAATTGAGTATGCGAATACATCATTGACATAGGTTTTTACTCTATCCCGTTGTTTTCTAGTGTGGACGTAATTTATTGAAATTTCATGATTGTCGACGATTTCATTTTCACGTTCCCCCTCAGATGTACCATATGACTCTTTAGATTCATCTTGGGGGTTGATTGTATTTTCATCATTTTGGATTTGATCCACTTTATTTGAGGGGTTTTCACTCTTTTTATTCCTCATTTTCACTCTTTTGGATTTTCTCGGCTTTAGGTCTTTAGCTTCGAGGGGTCTGCCACGTCTTTTGCGTGCTGCAATTTTATCTTAAAGTGGATTATCCATTTTCTTTACTGGGATTTCAACCCTAGCAGGGGTATTCACTGAAGGTATATGTGACTTTGTCACTCCTTTTGTATCAGTGAATGCGTCTGGCATTTGGTTTGCGATGTTTTGCAAATGTATTATTTTTTGCACTTCTTGCTCGCACGCATTTGTCCTTGGATCAAGGTATGATATATTTTGGGCATTCCATGATATTTCTTTCCAGCATGGGCCCTCTTTATCTCCCCCCTAAGGTTGGGAAGAATGTCTCATTAAAGTGACAATCTGCGAACCGAGCTGTGAAAAGATCACCAGTCAATGGTTCGAGATATCTTGTGATGGAAGGTGATTCATAGCCAACATAGATTCCTAACCTTCTCTTTGGGCCCATTTTAGTACGTTGGGGCGGTGCTATGGGAACATAGACTGCACATACGAATGTTTTTAGATGTGCCAAGCTAGGTTCCTTTCCAACTACTAGTTGCATTGGAGATAACTTATGTGTCGCGCTCGGTCTTAGTCGTAGTAGAGCAGCGGCATGTATTATTGCATGTCCCCATGCAGAAGATGGGAGTCTTAATTTCATGAGTAATGGCCTAGCGACTAATTGTAATCGCTTTATTAATGATTCTGCAAGGCCATTTTGTGTATGAACATGGGCTACTGGGTGTTCCACGTCTATCCCAATTGACATACAATAGTCATTAAATGTTCGGGATGTAAATTCTCCGGCATTATCTAGCCTAATCCTTTTGTTCGGATAATCCGGGAATTGAGCCCTTAAACGTGTGATTTGCGCAAGAAGTTTTGCAAATGCAACATTCCTGGTGGAGATAAGACTAACATGTGACCAACATGTTGAGGCATCAATTAACACGAGGAAATATCTTAACGGTCCACATGCCGGGTGTATTGGCCCGCAAATGTCTCCTTGTATTCTTTCTAGGAATGCAAGATTTTCACCTTCAAGTTTACCTTTTGAAGGTCTAATGATCAGTTTTCCAAGTGAACAAGCTTTACAATGAAGTTCATTTGATTTTGGGATCCGTTTATTATTTAACGGATGTCCATTTGAACTTTTAATGATTTTTATCATTATGCTTGTTCCAGGATGACCTAAGTGGTCATGCCATATATTAAACATTTCCTGGTTGTCTACCTTGTGGTTAGACACCAAATACGTTTCAATTGGACTAATATAAGTAAAGTACAATCCTGAGGAGTATATGCTTCTAATTTTTCAAGAGTCTCGTTATTGCCAGATTTTCTTTTAACGAGGTACATATACTCCTTTTTATTTTCATTAACGGTTGTAGACACCAAATTTTGATCCTACCTTTTTAATAATCACTATTTATTATCTTTTATTACTATAATTACTGTTTTTTTTTTCAAATAATTATTATTATTTTGCTAATTATTTTTATAAACTTAATGACGCTTGTTTTATTATTTAAAACGAAGGAAACGAGTAATAATAATGTTTTTTATTCATAATTTCCAAAATACATGTTACAATTTGTACTTCTAAATTACAAAATATTGAAGTACAGCTAACACCACATGCATTTTTACCCTGCTCCACCGAAGTAATTTTCGGGTTTTTACTTGTGGATTAACAAGTAAATTAATACAGCCATTAGGAGGACCACTAGCCCCACAATGTACATGAAATACACCCTTATCATCCTCATGTCTTCCTCAAATGTAAAGACAGGCTGATCTTCTTGGTTTTCTTGAAACATGGTGGTTGAGTTTAATGGTGGTTTTTGTTTAATTTTTTCGGGTAAGGAGGAAGATGGAAGAAGATAAGAATTAAGTGGTGAGTGGAGATTTTGGATAAGGGTAATTTCTTTTTATAGTAAAAAGTAAGTATTTTAGACCGTATTTTTGTACGTATATGTATAATAATCGTATAGTATAAAGTACAATATTTTTTGTCTCGCCA